>JAHPZR010010956.1:5000-18714 GCA_019787425.1 Platygyra sinensis | reverse complement strand
TTTTGGAGAATATTTCCAGCCTCCCGTTTTTGCTTAATATTCTCCTGGTTTTTGAAACTCTTCCTAGCAAAAGAAAGATAATGTTTTCTTTTGTTTAACCAGTCTTTTTAACACGATTCTTTGCCGTTGTTAGCTGTTTTTCTGTGGTTTCTCACCCATTTTTTGCTTTTGGTATCCTAGCATAAGACTGCGGTAGTTTTGGGTGCGGAAATGCACTGGATTGCTTTGACTTTGTGGAAGGTTTGCATTCATTCCTCGCATGCTCTCATGGCACTCAATTTCTTTGTTGATCTTAAGTTTATTCATTGAAGTCTAAGAAAAAACTTCACTATTTTCCATTGACTGTGATCTCAAAAGGCAGGAAATGGCATCTTAGAGGCACATATCTTAATCTTTTTTCCAGGGCAGCATGCCCCCAGACCCCCTAGAGGCTGATGCCGGTGGGGCATTTGTCGCTTTTTGCACGCTATTAAAACTAATCCACATCTATCAGGGCTCGTACCCTTATCCAGAAAGAAATTTCCAGAACTTTTTCAGGACTTTTCCAGGACTCAGATTGATTTTTTCAAGGGCTTTAGAATTGTCATCATCCCCTATAATCATACAATCTCAATGTTAATTCTCCTCCTTACTGTCTTCCATACACTTCAAATTTTTGGCTGAGTTTAAGAGATTTCCAGGACTTTCCAGGACTAGTGACCTTTTTTCGGGACTTTCCAGTCCTGGAAAATGTCACAATAAAATTCCAGGACTTTCCAGGTTTTCCAGGACTCATACGAACCCCAGGAGTGGTCTGGGTTTACTTTGACTGGTGCGTTATATTCTGTGGCTTGTGGTTCCACATTTACAGCACTATGAAAGTGTTAAGCCCAAAGTGTGATAGATTTGTTAATTGACCACAACAACAGAACTTCCTAACTTATAAAATTTATTTTGAACAGGAAAAATCAGGAGCTTATAAGTTCCAGTTATTTACATTGTTTTCAAATAATACTACTTGTAGCCAAACCTCATCAAGTCACTTTGGGAAACTTAAAGTTCATCTTGTTCCTAAAAGTTCATCAATGTTCATTTGTGTAATGATACAGCTAAAATATATAATATTTATGAGTATATCGATTCAAGGTCACATTAACATGGTGACTTTCTTGTCTATCTACAACATTTCGGCAATGTGGAGCAAATCAGCTCGCATTAGAGAACATCATATATTAAGATTTCTTATCAAAATAGTCAGAGGGTCTGAAGGGACAGCTTTGCCCCACCACCTCAAACACCTCCTGTGTTTTAAGTCAGTAAATCAGATTTATATCCACTGACCTAAGTTCACTACTCAGACAAGGTGTTCTCTTATCTAATATTAATAATTAAAGAGTAATCTTTCAACAATGTCTTAAATTCAGTTGATCCTCTCATCAACCACATCTAAAAAACATCTTAATAGAAAGAGATTGGCTTTAAATTATCAACTAACCTGTACTATCTTAATAAAAGGCTGGACCATTAGAAATAAAGGGAGGACACATGTACGTTTGGAAAAGTAAATTATCTAGAAACATTACTGACTATAATTTACTACTGTTGCAAGCAGACTGGATCATAATTAGATATTCTACAAAGCTTGTGAACGGAAAAACACACCCCTGTCTTCTTCAGAACTTAGAAGAAGCAGAAAAATTCCATCATAAATTCACCGAATTTATCCCTTCACTCAATTTTCAATGGTCCAGCCATTTTGTGTATTTTAAGCGCGCCATTTGTTTTTGAACTCACAAGGAGGACCTCTCGGGAAACACAACAATCTTTTGATTGGTCAATTTCGATCCTAATCTCGCCAACTGTCTGTCAACTGTTGTTTTTCATTCAGTTTGCGAGTTGCACGCCTTTGGGAAGGAACGGAAAATTTAAGTTTCCACTTGCTTTTTAATATAGCGGTGCAGTTTAAAAAAAGTGTGCAGAGGTAAGAAGCTGTGTCCACTTGAAGTCCTCGGAGTTGATTATGTTTTGAACATGGTGTATAAAGCTGAATTGAAGCAGACTCAAACTCAAGAAGTGGATCCGTTTAAAACCGCCAAGAAAACAGCTAAGACACCATTTTGTTTTCAGTTCATGTTTCTTCCTGTGTATATTTTTCCTTGAATATAAGCAGCTGCTCATTAAAGTATTTTGCCTGAAACATTTGTGTTGTTTTTAAGCTAAGGTACTTAAATTATCCTTAGTTATTTTTCAAAAACTCCGTAAAACCTGACTTACGTTAGATGCGTCCCGTATTTAAGCTTAAGCTTGAGCCTGTAAACAAAACATCTTACCAAAGGCATCTTCACTTCATTTGAGTTTAGAATCTCGTCAGTTTTCATAATTCATATCTTGAGGTACCAGTCACTGCGATGAAAAAGTGTTCACATGTTTTAAGCTTACGTTGTTTTTCACGTTATTTTTTTTTTGCCTTCTACAGTCTGTACACAACAACAATCCTAGCTGTTCATTTAAGTCGAGTTGTTTGTTGAAAGGCAATGGCAATCATTTCTAAATCATTTTAAAAGATTACATTGCAATTGAGATTAGCCTCTTGAGTTTTATTGAGAGCTTCATTTGTTATTTGGTAATTGAAACTGAGGTCTAAGCTGCGTAATTTATTGTTATTTTCAAGAGCATTACTCAACTGCTTTACACCTTCATCTGTTATGTCATTATAACTGAGGTCTAAGCTGCTTAATTTACAATTATTATTTACAAGAGCATTACTCAACTGCTTTACACCTTTATCTGTTATGTCATTTAAACTGAGGTTTAAGCTGCTTAATTTACAATTATTATTTACAAGAGCATTACTCAACTGCTTTACACCTTCAACTGTTATGTTATTTAACCTGAGGTTTAAGCTGCTTAATTTACAATTATTATTTACAAGAGCATTACTCAACTGCTTTACACCTTCACATGTTATGTTACTCCAACTGAGGTCTAAGCTGCTTAATTTACAATTATTATTTACAAGAGCATTACTCAACTGCTTTACACCTTCATCTGTTATGTTATTATGCTCGAGGTTTAAGCTGCTTAATTTACAATTATTATTTACAAGAGCATTACTTAACTGCTTTATACCTTCAACTGTTATGTTATTATGCTTGAGGTTTAAGCTGCTTAATTTACAATTACTATTGTCAAACAACTTTGTAATCTCTACACAACCCAACGAGCCAATGTTATTCTTGTCCAAATTTATGAGCGAAATTTGTTGACAGCTTTTAAGAACATGAACCACTGCTGTACAGTCAGCAGGTGCGAGGCGACAATCTCTAAAATCTACAGCATTAAAGCCAATCTCTTCTAATTTACTTTGAACAACTGAACCTGATTCATTGTTTTCATATATGCATTTCATTAATGTCACAGCCAAATGTTTTTCGCGTTCAGTCGGCCAACAGGTAACTGTACGTGGCTCCACTGAATCGTCTTGTTTGTACTTATCCATCAGCTCGCTTTCATCTTCCTCGGATGTTGTCTTAGGAAGAAGCTCGGTAAATATGTCGATAGATGGCTTATCTCTATCACCAAGCAGACCAGCTAAAAATTGCATCACCATTTGCCATTGACCTTCATTGATGTGCTCAGCAACAAATCTTCTTAATTCTTCTTCTTTCATTGTATCAACAATATGCTTTGCTGCGAGGAATTCCTGCACGGTTAAATGAATGAAACAGAATTGAGCTTCGTGCTGAAATGGTTCAGTCTGACGATCTGGTAAGCGATGAAAAAGCTCACTTTCGCTGCCTTCGTTTGAGGTAAAGATAAGTTTTCTTTCTCTTATGCCATTGAAAGCAATTTCCGCCAGTGGCTCGAATTCAGGAGGCCAATCTTTTGATTCAATGTCTTCTCGACAGAGGCGTTTGTCACGATACTGCTTATTGTGTCTGAAGAAGAAAAGTTTCGTTGCTATCTGGTAAATCTGTGTCAGCTTTGTTGGAAGGCCAACACCAGTTGAAAGATTTTCGAAATTTAGAACTTCCAACAAGCATGAGCAAACAATGAAAAGGTTGACAGGGATATAGCATAACGTGAAAATGTTCATATTCGTGCTGATGTGCTGCCATATTTTCTCTCCTGTGTCATTCTTCGCTGCATTTTTCGTAAAGTTGCTAACGTAATCTTTAACTTGTTCGAATGCGAAGCCAAGAATTTCAAATGTTCTGCAGAAAGCAAAACCTGTTACGTCAGACACGGTAGTGGGTCTTGTGGTTGTTAAAACAGTGGCTCCATCAAGAAGATGTCCTTCCACTATGTTGTAAAATAGGGCAGAAAGAGGCATCCGTTGTTCAGAGTTCGTGCAAACGGGCTGGTTAGCGCTGAAACTTGAAATATCCGAAAACTCGTCCAAGCCGTCAAATAGTATTAGTAGTTTTTCGGGATTTTCAAGAATGTAAGTAAAAATCTCATCCTTGAGACCTTCTGGCGGTGAAAATTCCGATCTTTCGAGCAATTCACGAAGGCTGAGTTCTGCGGAGTTAAATCTTCTGAATTTCAGGAGGAAAGCAAAGTCAAAGTGCAGTTCTGTATTGAGCAGGGGGTGGTTAAATGCCCATTCACGTAAAAATTTTGTACAAAACAATGTTTTTCCGATACCGGGACGGCCAACAATAAGGACTTTTTTGTTTTCGACATCAACAATATCTTCTCGTGTTATCGGTAAAGAGTTTCCCTTTGGCCTTGGGTAGACCTTGAGCTGTTCCTCTCTGCCCCCCGAGAAATCATATTCTGCTGTGTTTTTAATAAGAATCAAGTTAGTATAAATACCGTCAATCGTCAGATCTTCATTGCGTGTTTTTTCACCGTGCTTTTTCTGAAATAGGGCCTCGAGATCTTTAGGTTTTTCCGTGTTTACTCTGATACTTTTCTTCAGGCTTTCGATGAACGCGGATAATGACGGTACTTGTTGTAGCTCGTGATCCTCTGATTCTTGAGAGTCTTGCTCTTCTCGAGGGGGGAGATGATCTGCCAGAAACTGTGAATCTTCGAGGAATTTCTTTCCTTTTCTTGCTCGTGACAAGATACAGATTATCTCAATCAGGATAAGAAGCACAAAGGCTCCATTTACGACAGTGACAGCATGCATCCAGGAGGTTTTCTTTGTTGCTCGTTGATTGTGACATATGGTAGTGTTCTGAATGCTGCCAGTTGATGATGCGTTGGCCGCGTGACTGCCTCCTTCTATTTGGCAAAGAAAGGCGGAAGGAAAATTAGCAGGATAAAGAACTTGAGTCTGCAAGACTATAAAAACAATTCCCATAGCAGATCTGGTGACAAGTTGACAAAGATATGCTACAATCAGCCTGCGTTTTCTTTCAGGTGGGCGTCCGCGATTGCCTGCCAGCAGTTTGTTGACTCTTGACTTTACGACTCGAGAATAAATCCCTCCAACAAGTACAACGAGGGAAAAATTCAAAATCACAAATCCAAATACAGGAACACCAGATTTGTTGTACTGTTTCTCGTACTGCTCAAAGCACTGTCCTCGAACAAGGTCTATCCTTTCACTTTCCGCTGCACAGCGGAAATCAAACCTGGACTCATTAATCTCTATATCTAAAAAGATGCCGGACAGGATTATTCCAGATGCGATCCAAAAAATAACTGCTCCGTAGCTGATACTGTTGATGGTTTTTGGTGCCACCAGTTCCTTTAGCGTTTCCATTTTGGTTGTGAGGCCTCTCGTTCAGTGGATCTGTTCAAAAGTAACAATAATTATAATAAGGCGTGGAAATAGATTGATTCGCGAGTTAAAACCAGCGCTTAATGAAAATGTTGAAAGTGAGAAACTTCTTCTCTACTAGCCCTTTATATTTATCAGCAGATTTAACTAGGTCTGTTTATTTTCGTTTGCTTTTTCATTGTCTTTACTTTACGGGAGGGGGACACTGCCTTTGTAAGTCAGGCTATGTTTGCCATAGGATGCTGTTTGTCGATAATTTTCGCTTCTGAGATTTGAGACGGGAAACCTATTCCGGCCTATAAATTAGGTATGCTACACAAATTTCGTATTCATTACATCAGGCGCGTCTTTTTTATCCAGTAAATTGGTTTTAAAATAAAGTGTTAGCCAATGCCAATAACATTTTTCTGTTTGTTTGTGCTATGAAGAGTGCCTTAGTTCATATGTTACAGAGACAACACCATTCATTTGCTGGACTGTAAAGAATATATTCTTAAAACTCAGTTCTAAAACGTATAAAGGTTTGCAACTCGGTTGTTAAAAGAGCTCGAAAGCGGGTGATTAAGTTTGTAGTAGCTTTCTTCGCTTCCTAGAAAACTGGATTCAGAGCAGTGAGCAAACAAGAATGCTAAATCCATCATCAGAAAACTCCTCGAGGCAACAACCCCCACCCCCCCCCGGGGGGGGAGGAAGGTGTACTCCCAGGAAAAATTTAACCTTTCTCCTAAGGACTATAGATCATGATAATAATACACTGCCACAAGATAGAATCTGGCAAACGTTTTTCGATACGGAGATGATGTTGTTTTTCGATAGTTTAAGCTACTGATACTTGAGACAGGAACTCACGGAGAAGAAATAGTTAAACGTCAGTTTAACACCCAGGCTGTTTTAAACAGAATGAGTCAAAGATTGATTCATATCGTAATAATTAAAATCATTAAGATATGAATCAATCTGTGACGAAGGAAAATAGTTCATTTAAAAAAGTTTTAAAAAATCTAAATTGCTTCTTGAAAGACAGGTTCAATTAATATTTGTCAGACATGAAAATGTATCAGTGGAGTTCACGCTTGAGTGCTAGCTAGCGCGAGTTTGCAAATTTACAAACGCATGTCCTTGTTTAAGTGTATACCAGAGAGAAGCTTTTAAGTTTCTATCAAATTCTTAAAAGAATGAAATGTTGATAGTCCAATGTTTTAAAATGAACATGAGTACTTTATCAGCCACAATTTCGCAACTGTGCAACTGACGGTGTAATCAGACATGCTACATTTAATGGTTTTAAATTGAAGCATTTTGTCGACTCCCAGTACTTTGTTGTGTCAGTTTGTCTTCTACTATTGAGCTATCAACAGATTGCCTCATGTGTTATTGAGGCAAGACGAAAGCTAGGGCTTAATTTTTATTCATACATGAAATTGTAATCACATTTTCACCAAACTTATAGCTTTCTGAGGGGTCATTTTTTTATTTCTAGAGTTTATCAATTATCAAGTTTAATCATACTCAAAATTCACAGTAAGTAGTCTGAATCGACGTACATAGTTTTGCAGTAGTTTTCCGCAGATACCGAAGAATTAGTGCACTCCTTTACGTTCCTATCAATTGACTGTGTTCAAATCAGGAAAAGTCGTCGAACTGATGAAATCATGCCTCCAGGGTCACTTGATGAGAAAAACAATGAATTTTGTGTAATAGCTCTATCTCTAGTCAAAAATGTTGGTTACACTTATCATGTTGATACGTAGAAACAAACATAACGGGAAATAATCGGTGGTAAAGCTGAAAACTGATTACCAACAAACGGCGAGCTATTCAGTTATGAATTGGTCTTTCTTCATATACTTTTCTTCTGCTCCTGATCACCGAATGAATGTAGAAGTAGTTTAGATTACATATCAAGATCTTTCGGCTTTTACTAATGTTGCTTTTAAATGCAAACTTTTTTGGAGCGATAGATGGGTTTTAAATTGAAACTTAGTTCTTAGAAGTATTCGAAAAGTGAGCTTCAGCAATGTAAAGCTTACAACAGTTCCTTTGTTTCTTAGAAGAGCTGAATTTATATAAGCCAACAGAAATAAGGTGATTTCACGGAAAGGTGAGTCGAGTTGAGTCGAGTCGTGTTTGTGCGGCTCGAGAATAGGGCTGAAATTAAGTCTAGCTAACTTTGCTAACATTACCTCGAAGCCACAACTGGTGTTGTCGTTATTCTATTCATCACAAAAAGGCGCACATACTGAGCGGGTTTACCCTTTACGTTTTAAGATACAAGGAAACTAACCTTCAATCACAGAAGTCTAAGCACAGCAGACAGCAATACACCGGGTAGTTTAGTATGACAGTGAAGCGGGAGTGAAGTTCGGGTGCGTTCTCGCGGAGCTGACTTCAATATGCAAGGACTTGATCGAAAGGGTGTCTATATCTAGGCTGATGACGTTTATTGCTCAATAAATTGTCTTGGCAACTAGGTGGGGGTGTTTTGAAATGTTTTCTTAGTTACTTAGTCAGCCACAAATACAGGTCAAGTAGAAACGAACCTTTCCTTTCAAGGGGCGTGGCTTTTGATGTCCTTCTGGTTTCGAACAAGATAACTAACGTTTTTAAAAGCGTTTATGGTTCCCATAAACGGATGTTAATGATTCCTGATATTCAATATCTCAAAGACAAGCACACATTTCGCATTGTAACACTTTATTTCAGAGACATGTAGCGAACGCTATGAACCTCGTGTCAGGCTCATTGGTAAATTCCAGTAACATGAGCAGCAACATGCCACTAATTCCTGATCTCAAAGTCCATCAGGGATTCCCAGTTGGGAAACAATCACCCCCTTAGCTATCACAACAAACCTTTCATTTCCTAAGTAAGGTCACTGTTATCTGAATCTGTTAAGACGGTCTATCAATGGTTCCAGACATTTCTCTCACGTGTCCATCTCGTGCCCCTGACCTCTAGTCAAGCACACGCTCCTCGTTGTATTCAGTCTTCTGTTTGTGCCGATCCTTCGCCACTAATTTTCTTTATCCCCCCTGACTGGAACCCATGCTCTTAGCGAATAAACTAAACCATTTCGATTTATAGAAAGGTACGCATTGAATAAGGCTAGCGCTTTGTCTTTCCCAAACAACAACAAAAAAAAAACAAGAAAGGCGAACTTTGACACTGCAATTGAGAGCGTTGTGGATGGATTTTGAACACTACTATTCAGGGCCGGGTTGTTCAATTCAGAGCCCGATTAAGCTAACCCAGGATTAGCGAGAATTTTGATTTCAGTTTTGTAACTTTTTAGTTAGGTAATCTGTTTATATTATTTGCCCTTCAGTTTTGAGCTGTAGTCATCTTCAACTACACCAAACGTTATAAGTGCAAAACAGTTTTAAACAAGAAAAAATAATGCCTCAGTTAACGTTTAATCCTGGGTTAACGTTAACCGGCTTTCGAGGAACCCGGCTCTGTATTTTGTGACTTTTGTAAAATCAGTATATCCATTTATACTTATAGATATCATTTGTTTTAAATAATGGTAATTGGCTACTGCTATCTGTCTCTCGTGGAATGAACAGCGTCTTTGTATTTTGGCGAACTTCTGTTGTTTGTTTTTGGTGGCAGGAAAGTTAGCCTACATGTACGTGTAGCCGTACCCTCCCCCCGAGGAAAATCGGGAGGGAGGGAACGTCTGCGATCGAAGAGCTGGCACGAATCGTGTTATGTGACGTCAAAGTAATTTATGTAAGTTATGTAAATAAATTATATTTTTAGCGAAAGAGCGTCTATACTCCAGTCCTCACGATGACAAATGCCTCGTAAATGTTTGTTGTTTCGAGGTTTTTGTATATTGTGTTTTAAAGAGATTGAAAAGGATTACGAGCGATTTTTGGTCCAAAGCAGGGAGAAGGCAATCTTTCATGTCCCCGTCGCGCTCGCAAATTTGGAGTTCCAAGTGCACGCTGCATCAGAGTACATTTGTAAGCAGTTTCATGGTCTCCTCAAGAAGAGAAATTAAATAATCTGGAGTAGAACCTGGAAAAATTACAAAAATCAATGGGAATTAAGTGCGCCACAACTTTGAAAAAAGTTGGCCTTGTTTTCCAGCTGAAAAATTCGCGTAAAAATGGCGTTGACGTCCCGGCTACACGACTCCTACGGTTCGTAGCATTTCTTCTCGGTCTCTCAACCTTTGTGTCGCTTCACTCTTGTTACTGTTTATGAAGGGCACTTCATGTTGCGCATGTGTTTTAAGAAGAAATTAGAGGCGTCAGATCGTGCTATGGCAGAAAAATCTGCACGACTCTTCGTCGAGTTTGACGCCTCTAAAATTTGCCATTCGTGTTAATGCTTGTTTTGGCTCATTTTTATTGGAAGATATGTTTTCAGGTCTCCAGGTATTTGCTTTGGAGGGACAAAATATGACGTTAATTGTGTGATTAGAACTGTTTGCAAGGACAGTAGGTACCCCGTCCTCAAACAGCTTCACTGGCTACCTGTCCGTTACCGTATAGTTTTTAAAATTCTCCTACTGGTCTACAAAGCTCTCAATGGAACAGCGCCTTCCTATGGAGGTATATCTATGGCAAAATTCAATAAGCAGGAATTGATATCAAATTATCCAAATTGTACGTGCATCAATCCAAAGCTGAATAGCAACAAGCCAATTCTATGTTCCAAACTTGGAATGTATCCAACCGAAGCTGAAGGGCATAAACCCGTTTGAGGTATCATGCAGCTAGTCAAAATGGAGAAAGGCATAACGCAAACAGGCATAACGCGAAAAGGCATAACGCAAATAGGCATAACGCGAAAAGGCATAACGCAACTTTTCTTTATTGTATCAATGCTGTATACTGCTATTATATTTTTTTGTTCAGTAGTTGCTGTTGATTCTCCGTAAGTAACGTAATTACTGTTCTGTAAGTAGTGTATAAGTGTATTGTAAGTAGTTTGTAGGTCGCCCGAGCTCCCTATTGCCGTTAATGTATGTAAAGTCGTGTAAGTTTGAGGAAATGTACAATATTTCGAAAATTATTGATCTTTAAGAGACTATAAAAGCACGTAAACATCAATAATTTTCGCAATATTGTACATTTCCTCAAATGCATAGTACAAGTTGTAGATAATGCCGTGTTTTGGCAAACTGTATTGTTATATTTCGAAAACGATCCACTCAGTCCGAGTTTTTAGACGTTTTCTATTGTGGTCACGTGACATACCAAATATGGGCGTGGTTCGAAACGTGAATCGAACAAACACGGTAAACTTTGATGCCCACTGGACTTCAGGAGCCAAAAATAGGAGGTTTTGAGATTTCCTTAGCAACAGACTTGTAGTTAAGTTTCTCCCCCTTAAAACAACACCAAATCTTCAAAATTTCCTATTTCTATAAATTTTACTAATCCTTTGAGAAAAACTATTTATCTCCAAATATACCTAAAAATCACCAAAAAATTCACAAAACAACCCAAAACATAGATATGTGTAATGAGTGGAGCGATTCTTAATTGCTTGAAACGTAAGCGAGATATTTGCATTAAAAACAACACCCAGCCAAAATACCGCTTTCAGGTGGACCCCCGTCTTAACTTATTTATGTAATTTACAATGTTGTAGAACCTTTTGCTTTTTAAAATATCTTTCTTAATGTAAAGTGCCAGGTTTTTTTTATTTTTTTTCTGTGCGGTTCGGGAGCAAAGAATTATGGGGCGATGAATGGAGCGAGTAAAAGAGGGGGGAGGGGGAAGGGAAGGAAGGAAGGAACCCTCCCCTACCCCCACCTTTCTTTTTTCGGCTCTCGCTCCATTTTCCGCGTAGGCAAAATACCGAAAATCCCATTCTTCGGTCTTTCTATGCTCCCAAACCCCACGGAAACGCTTGCTACGCAGGCTAGTGATGGCGTTTAATAGCTCAAAGAATTGGTGGTTTTCACGTCACGCAATTAAGCTTAATTATCACGCAAGTGAAAATAAAATCGCTTCGGCCATTCAATGAATTGAGTCAGGAAATTGAAATACCGTAGAAGAGCAATAAATAAATAAAGAACGTGCCAAAGTTTCGGGGATGGACGATATTCCGAACTCAAGTTATTCGACAATGGAATCGACATTTCCGTGCACGTATTAACATGTTACCCAGAGACAACGCAGATGTCACGCATTGTGGAAAAACTCGGTGTTCCTGCCTCGTTCTCACCCAGGCGCGTTTTTCCACGCTAAAACGTTCCCGATCCCCATTGCACGATATACTTTGATGGTTCGTGCGGTCGCGTTTTCCGTCTTCCTCACTTGAGACGCCCAGGAACGAGGCAGCTTGGTGTTCTATTTTCAAAACAAAGCAGTCTAGCGAGCTGGAACCTCGTTCCCAGGGTCTCTCATCTTAGCGCCCCTTCCTCACTCGCTCCAGGGGGCGGTAAGATGAGAGACTCTGGGAACGAGGTTGACCGAGCTGAAGACAGGCCAGCAGATTTTTTTTTCAAAATGACTTTTACCTAATGAAAATGAAACCTCAAAATTTTTAGCTTTAGTTTTTTCTGACGTCACGTGAAAACCAAGAATTGTCTTGCCAACTAGGTTGGGTGTTATGAAATGTTTTCTCACTACGGTTACGTTTTAAGCCGCAAATAACCAGGTCAAGGAAAACTTGAACGAACTTTTTTGCATGTTCGTGGGTCGTGGCTCTGGTAAATACACTTTCGGTTTCGTCTAAAACATTAACGAAAGCATATTACAACAATATAAACCAAACGGAGACAACAAAGTTCTTGATAATTAGCCAAAGTGGAGATGAATTCAGTTAATTTGTCAAATAACCGCACTGCTCCCTTTACAGCCACAACCACAACCAACTTGTTTATCGGTGGTAATATGTTTATTGGCGACGCTAGTGTTTAGTGATGTATGAACATGAATTTATTAAGTTTATACTAGGGTATCTAAAAGATAGTAATGCTGCGGCACATTCTGTTGATAATGACATATTTTACGTAGTCATTGATCTATCTGCGCGTTCCAAGTCTTACATTATAACCTCAATTTCTTTAAGTCGTGTCAAGTTGTGGCGTGTAACTTAAAATCTGTCCTTGTATGTATCAACTTCATGCATCATGACGAATTCATGGTGAGGCGTGACAAGGGATCGAGACAATAAAGCACATACACATACACACAGGATACACACCTTTCCCCCCTCCCCCCTCCCCAACTTTACCAGAAAATCGAGAAAATAACATTTGAAAGATGTGGAAATTGTAGAAGCAGAAATTTCACTTATAAATTCTGTAGAAGTACGCATTAAGTCTAGAGTGTTGACAGTATTGAAAATGCGTCGATCGCTAGCCTGCGAACTATTTCCGGCTATCGCTTGTCTCTGCTGGCGGCACTAGTGACAGCCGGAAATACGCCTGCGTTCGCAGGCTAGTCGATCGCCGGATATGTGAAACTGCTAAAACTTAAGTTTAAATTCATGTTTGGATGAAAAGAAATCGATCGTAGCATATATCAAATAAGCGTGTTCTACAGTTTCCGTTTGTTTTAATTATTCTACAAGTTGGAGCGAGACTGCACATCGTTTTACTGGTAAATCAAAACAAAATTTCAGTGGAATCCACGCGAAAAGACTGTATGACATCCTCGTGTTGTTCGTGGCGTAGATTTTCAAATTGTCTGCAAGAAAACAACAACGACACATTAATACATATGACGCATGGCTGGTGATCGTGACAAAAGCACATGGTGATCCACAGGGAGCCCGCACAAGCAGTGTGTCTGTTTATGTTCGAAATATAAAGAAATGTATGGAAGAATATTGAAGAGTCTTAATATCGTAAACTTATATCGAGGAATGTCTAAGTTAAAGCTCAAAATAAATGTAAACGTACCTCAATTGCTGTGTATTGTTGTTTCTGTGGCTCTAAATGACGAATTTGGGCGATTTGGTGGGTTTTGCGTTGACTGTTGCTATACGTTATAAGAAAGAGAGCTTTAACTTAGACATTCCTCGATATAAGTT
>JAHPZR010010955.1:2500-25000 GCA_019787425.1 Platygyra sinensis | reverse complement strand
TTTCTCTTAAACGAGCACGGTGACCCCCACTTTTTATTTTATAAATTCAATGAGAACAATATCCGCAATAACTGAGAAAAAATTTGGCAGAAACCTATGGCTACTTTTTTGGCAAATGAAATAAATGCTACAGATAGAGACGTAACGGGCCCAATAGAGCAAGTCCAAATTATGTTTCCTTCAAAGGATAAAAATATCAATTAATATTGCAGGGTATTTAAAGCCATTTTTTCTGGGACGTAGATGAATAAGCAATCAAAGAAAGTCGAACTCGGTGTGATGTAACACGCTGTATTGAAAAATAATGGAGCTTATTTGTTGCGCATTGAGACAACCAAAAGTCACCTAAATAACCATATTTGTCAGCATCGTGGCATAAAAACAAGCACGGTGACCCCCTCTTTTTATTACGTTTTTAACATCTCCTTGTACTGTAATGACACCATACCAAGTTTCATCGGAAATCTATGGCGGGTTCTTTTACCCGGGAATCACCTTAATGTGATGCACATCGATAGACCGAAAGTAGATCAATTTTTTAAGATATTATAGCAACGCATCACAGTGGCAGGAGTGTTGTAAAATATTATATCTAAAATATCATTAATTAATTGTCATATTTGCTCCTTCTTGCTGTTGTTTTTTTTTTTCAATTCCTGCATGGTAAGCCTAATTTCTACAGGAATATTTTATGAAATCCCACAATACGTCACAATAGGCCCTTTGCAGGATCCAGTTACATGGTACGGAATAAATTACGCTGGGACTCAAATGACGCAGTGGGACTTTCAAAACAAAGGAAAGTCGGGCTGGACTGGTTAGAGTTCCAATGTTTTGAAAGTCCCACTGCGTCATTTGCGTCCACGCGTAATTTATTCCGTACCATGTGACCGGATCCTGCAAAGGGCCTATTCGCTGTCTTCTGCACCATAAACCAGAGCTGATTGTTTCTTAATTTTGATCAAACCTAATCTCGACTCAGATCTCCCACGGCCACATTTCAGCGTAAAACAGAGTGAGATCTGGGTTCGGGATTAGATCAAACCAACCTCTTCCAAGGGTTTTTAAAGTGCCCTTAACCCCCAATTGTTTCCTTAGCCGTCTAGAAAATTCTTCTGTTTCCATCGCCGGTTAAAAAGTTATAGTTGCACGATTTTTTTCTCAATTTTCTGTGAATTTTAAAATTCTGAAAATATGCGCAGATCTGGTTTACCGCGGAGTTTTAAGGAGACTGGGTCGAGTTTGGTCGGTGACGTCAGCTGGGGACATTGTTGGGATATTTAAAAGCCTGAAATAAAAAAATCGACCAATAAGATTACCAGGAAAGGTTTATTTTACGAAAATTTTTTATTTTTATTTTACGAAATATGACGAATCAGTGAATCGGTCTTTACAAATGTATTTTATGTCACGTATTTTGTCTTAATAACGCCCAAAAAAGATCTGGAGTGAGATTGATATTTTTGAGGTGATACAAAAGTTTTGCATAAGAATTAAAATCCCAGTCGTGAAAATATGCGGCGACATTTTTGTAAGCGATTGGTTCTAGTTTGTTATCAATATTCATGACTGCTTGTGGAATTTCGTTAAACCAAACACTTGGTCATAGTGTGAAGACGTGGACTTATGTGCTCCTAGTAATGTCGGATCTGGCCATGTTGTTCCTTCGAAGAAGATAAACCAGGACGAGAAATATTAAAATATTAATGGTGAGTGTGTGTTTTAATCTTTATGCTCTTCACCAGACAAAGCAATTTCTACCTTCTGCAAGTTAAGTTCCACCCTTCGCTAGCTCTCAATTTTCTTTGCTGCGCCACACACAGCTTCGTCCATAAACCGGGTACTCGTAGTTTTCCAATCACAGAAATGAAAAGTTTTAGTGAATTAAGGGTTAAAACTGAAATAAAGGGCAAACATTGCGTGTTGCTCCAGGGAAGTTAGAAACCGTTACCACATGCAGCCGGTTCATACGAGCTTTGGTCGCTGCTTACCCTGGTAGTAATAGCGTATCTTAGAATAGATTTGTTCCGCGTGAAAGCTTATGTTTATTTCTCTTTATTGTCTTCCTTTTAAGGAGAAAAAATGGCCCATCGGCAAAGATGGTAATCATTGGTATGACCCTGGGAACGAAACAAGAGATTGAAAATCGCGAGGAGTTAATTAATGGTTATTCAACTTGGAGATGACAACAAGATAAGAATTATTTGAACTTTCGATTAAAATGGTGGCAATGTATTTGAAGCTGACGTTGTAAGGGTTAATTGTTGAGGTTTTTTTCTAGAAGAAGAAGTCCTATTTATTTGTTTTGAATGATTACTATATTTTCCGAGATCTCGATTCTGGTGGCCACCATTTTGGTCGACATGATTTCAGAAAATTTTTGAAGTGATAAACCGTGAAGTTGAGATTTTAAGGTGGCACTATAAATTTGGCAACACCATCGCCAATTGTTGTGATCAAAATGCCTACGTTTTATCTCGGAATCAACGAAGTAATGCAACATTTGGTGGGTATTTTTTCGGCAAAAAGAGGATTAAAATGACCTGTACGACAGCGAAAAATATATTTGGAAACAACGAATGATTCAATCTACAACAATAGATTGTCTTAATTGCTAGAATTAAAATTATCGCGCAAAATTGTACTCTCTTCAGATCGAATAAAACCTCGAAGTTATAGCAGAGTGAATTTTTTTGTTCTGGACTACACGCCTGCTGGAACAAACGAAGTTGTTCTGTAACAAATTTTAATCGTCATGCTGCTTTTAAAAATTACAAACATTAGTCATCAAATTCCTAACGTAAAATGGTAATGTGAATTGGCCACATGAACACACAATCATATTATGAAATTATATGTTATCATGTTTAACATCTGAAACACACTTGAAAACAAATATCGACTCTGCATTGCAAATTAGAACGAAAATTTCTGAAAAAAATACAATTTTGAACAGCTGCCAAAAGCCGTCGAAAGTATACCGAAGATCGCCGAAGAGTAATTCCCGAGATCACTCGAAGATTTCCGCGGACTTCCGAAGACTTCCACCCCCTCCCCGGCGGTAACGAAACAGTTTGGGAAAACTTTTAGGAATTCGGAAGGCTAAAACGGAAGTTACTCAGAGATTACAAACTGCATTCAGAATCATGTTATTATCGAGATAGATATCTTGCATATTGTTGTAGGCACATTACAACCAAGTGAATCGTACCCGGCCCCCGAGATTGCATTAATGAATTGATTATTTGAATAATGAACCCGCTAGTCATTTCAAGAATGCAATAATGAATTGATTATTGCAAAACTGAACCCACTAGTCGTTCCAAAAATATGGCAAATGGGTTAAATGCTCAAAAAAATAAATCAAATATCGATTTTGGTAATAACTAGCGAGTTCAATATTCAAATAATCATTTCATTATTGCAATCTGCTTGAAACAACTAGTGGGTTCAAGATTCAAATAATCAGTTTATTAATGTAATCTTGAGGGGTACGCTTCACTTAGTTTGACTGTAACATACATTGAACATCTTCAGTTTATTGGACTACACAACTGTTTGGAAGTGCCACCTTAACGACAGATCAACGATCATATATACCGCACATCAGATCAACGTTTGTTTAACCTCTAGACATTGAATGTTATGGCTTCTATAATCAATATCTGGTTCATAAAAGGTGTTGTAAAAGGGAAAAAGCAGAGAAATATAAAAGCAAGAATGATAAACAAAATCATCGATCAGGAGATACTGCATGTCTTGATGTGCTTCCAAATTCTCAGAGGACCAAGTAAAGCAATCGTTAAGGAGAATTGATATTTTCAGCTTCAGATACGAAAGAGTTCAGGATTGCGGAGAACAACAGAAAATATTTAACCTGTTTCCTTAAAGACCTTCATTTCTTTCAAATTCAATTTTGCCAATTAACTTCCGTTTTTCAACAATGGTCTGGCTAGTCCAGTCCCTGAACTCTCCTTTCTTCCTGCCCCTTACAGGGGCTGAACCCGGGCGGGCGAAACGAGAGTCCAGGATAACTTGCATGCGCTCGCCCGGGTTCAATCCCTACTAGGGCGCGGGAAGAAAGGAGAGTTCAGGGACTGGACTATGATCTAGCTAGCAATGACCTCTAAAAAGAGAACCTTTCGCTTGCAACAATATTACATCAAAACACATTCAAAATTAGCTATTGCACTGATTGTTTTCCAAGATTTAAAAGGTTACCAACAATTTTGTAACAGTCGTAACAAAAACTAGAAAAGACAAGCTACAAATTTGTTATCAAGGATAATATTTGCATATGAATTGTAAAAAATGTGCTTTTTCATACAAAGTTTTCCACGGTGCGCCTTTGCAAAACATGTTTTGCTTTCCCTTGTAATTTCTAACTTCTAAATTGCTGAACGTCCAAAAGTACATAAGCATTATTAGTATATACACACTCAGTGATCTTGGTGTTTTAAGCAATCTGATTGGTTCGCTATCTCTGGCTAATGAGCATTATTCACCCTCTAGCGAGTGAATAATGCGTAAGCCAAACAAAAATGAAGAATACTTTTGAATAAAGCAAACTTTTGATTCACACTGATTTGAACGGTGTTTAAGGACCATTATTCTAGACTGTCACGAAGTTTTTTCGAAGATAAACTATAGATTTTCCATGTTCAAAGATTCTGTAAATAGTTTCGCGAATTCGCGCATGCTTTGTACCGCTTGCACGTTTTCCACGCATGAATTGAGAGGTCAATTAAATCGATTTTTAATGGTTTCCTTCTGAAAATGTTGTTGAGATCACTTCCTGTGTATATACTAAAACAATTATTCTTTTCAATCTCGGTGAATAGTGGCAGAATATTTACCTCGCCGCTTCGCGGCTTGGTAAATATTCTGCCACTTTTCACCTCGATTTCAAA
This sequence comes from Platygyra sinensis, assembly GCA_019787425.1. Lineage (NCBI taxonomy): Eukaryota > Metazoa > Cnidaria > Anthozoa > Scleractinia > Merulinidae > Platygyra > Platygyra sinensis. The sequence continues at coordinate 20,090 of JAHPZR010010955.1, read as the reverse complement.
GAATAATTGTTAATTAGTATATATCACACAAGTGAATAGTACTTTACGCACGCGCTGATTGGCTAGCTCGGAGGTGATTAGCCAAATTAAGTACTATTCACCTCCGAGCAGCCGAAGAAAAACAAAATGGCTTTTGTCGGTATATTGTCACAAATAAAGTTACTCTTTGGGCCGCTAGTTATTCAGCTTGTGTGGTATATACTAAAACAATTATTCACCTCAGTGTCGGTTAAAGCGGTGTATATTTACCTCCACTTCGGTGAATAATTGTTAATAATTTAATAAGCTTTGTTCAAAACAGAGTAAAATATTTTCGACAAGGGATTTTAATTTTCACGGTGGATTATTCCGACCAGTTCAAATAAACTGGCCGGGGAAATTTTTCGTTATTTCAGGAAATAGCATCTTTGTACGACCAGATATTGATCATTTTGTGGTGTTTACACTTGTGGTTGTTGCACGAAGCGAACGGTAACATGGGAAGAGAAAATAAACTTATGTCGAAACTTCAATTGGTTATAAACCATCAATTGGACAATTTTGCTGGAGGACAATGAGGGGATTTTGATTGATAATTTATAGTGTTCTAGCTTTTGTGCAACCGATCCTAAGTGTACCATGTATTTTGCCATCTGACAGAGAAAGATATGAAATGACGAGCCACAAACAAATGCAGATCAACCTTGTTTGGATACAAGATTAAATTCAGTTTGTTGAAACTTTATTTCACGGTCACTTGGCGAGATTTGAAAATCCATATCAGAATTTAATTTTGTCTCCCATTTGATCCATTTGTCATTTCATATTTTTCATATTTCTAGAACTCGTGAATCACCTCGCACGAATACTATTGCGGACTTAGTTGAAAACAAAATTTGAAGACTGTTTGGCAAACATATTTTTTGAGCAAAACATTTTGAAATACCTTAATTCCTTTTTCGTTGCGAGGTGATGCAGTTGTTTTTGACGAGATTTTGTCAATTCCTGCCTTTGAGAAATTTTTGCGATCAAAAACTTCTGAAGGGTAACCTCTTTAATTTTTTCTCAAAAGAGTTGTAAGGGGAAACGCGGTGCAAATTTGTCCAAATTTTCCCGCCAAAAGTCTTAGTTTTTAAACGCGAGCTTTTTCCTTCACACGTTCTAATTTAAGTGATTTTCAACTAATTGCATTTCAATGAATTAGATGAAAACAGAAACAGGTGGTTTTAATTGTGTACGTTATTTTAGAATATTTAAAAAAATTACTTATTGCAAAACAATAGAATTAAGACAGCAAATGGTGGTTTTAATGTGTACATTATATTATTACTGTTAAAAAATATTAGACAATAAAAAACAGCAAAAAGAAGTCAACTACACACGCGTCTTCAATATAATTTTAATTGTGTTTTTAATAATCAATTAAAATTCATTACAAACAATTCGAATAAGAAAAAAATTGCGCTTTAAAAAGGGCCTGGTAACTAGTCAGAATGTAGGCTATCTCTTTTACAATTTTTTGACTAGGGAGGGTTGCCAAAAAGAAAAAAAATTCTGCGCTTTTGAACAGAGTCTAGCCAGAAATCAAGCATATACTGCGAGTTATGATGGGAAAATCCTACATAAGACTAGTGCAAGATTTTTTCCGCCAAAAGACTCGGTATATGTTTGAATCAAAACCAGACACCATTTAAAATTGCAGACCTTTTTTTCAAAGGACAATTTTTCCACAAAAAGACTTAAGTTTCTTTTCGATTTTTTTGGCCCTTTTAAAAGCACAATCAATTCAATACGTCCTTGAAAACTAGACAGATTTCATAAACTTGCGAACAAGATGCAAGACAATTAGACACTTCAACGAGTCTAATAGGCTGAAAATTCGGGTTGCAAAAAAACAAATCCAGGTAATGCTACGATTCTACCTTAAATTTTAAGCCTACAACCTTAAAATACATTGCACGGCTTCCTCGAAAAATAGCAAGATACGCTTTGACAGTAAATTCAATGTCTTCTTTTGAGTTTTGTTCTGTGAAATCACTAAGTAGCTATTTATTGTATGATATCAACAGACAGACAGCACCAGTTAGTATACTCAACCAATTCGTTAAAACAAGTCATATTCATAACTACAGAACAAGATCTGTCTCTAGCGACTCGTACTACGTTAAATTCTCTAGAACCGATAAAATGCACGCTTTTTTCTCGAGAATCGGCGCCCAAATTTGGAACTCTATTCCTTATTCGATCAAACTACTTAAACGTTCGTCCTTTCGTAAAAAGATAAAGGAATTATTACTAAATTTCTTGCGGTCTGAAGATGATTATGTCGAAGTCTCCCGTCTTATTAAGTTATTTAATACTTTAGGTTAGCTTCTCTTCGTAATCTTAATGTACTTGGTTTGTTTTATGTTACTTTATTTCTATTTATTGTATAGTAGTGTTTTCTTTGTTATTTAGTCCATCTACAGACAATCCTTGTATTTGTAAAATGTCTTCAGATCTCCCCGCCTCGATTAGTTTATAAGCTATTTGCGGGGGGAAACTAATGTAATTTCTTGTATTTCTAATTTTAATAAAATTTTGTTGTTGTTGTTGTTAATACGAGCTCCGCCCTGACAATATTTTCGTAAGAAACCCAATCAAGGTGAACTACGTCTTGCGAATCTAGCTTACTTTTAAAACTTGATCCACTGAAGAAACATTTAAACTGCGTTCTTTGCTTCCTTCTCGGCCAAGTTAATCTCGCAGCATTTAGCGACCCTTTGCCTCACCGGGGGCTATACGGAATGATGTGATAATGATGATGATATACACTTGAGATGGCGTCCTGAAAGAAGGGAACATAAAACGTCCAGTTAACAACAGGTACACTGAGACACAAAGAACAAAATATACATACCCTAAAAATTTCACGACAAATATGCTCGCGACGAAATGGGCTATATTTGGCAAAGTAATTCAAGAAATACCGGTACTTTTAAAACAAAAAGCTCCCGTATAAGTTCACATGTTTACAGTATTAAAATAAAGGTTATCTAATTCTACTGATCACTACTGAGGCTTAATGGCTCAGGAAGCATTCATACATGAACCAAAAATCAAGCTTTGATCTCATTAGGTCCCTTGTCTCACAATTTGAACATTAATCAACAGTACCTCGGGTATCGCATTTTAAAGAAATGTTTATAAACAATTATTGGATGAGGTTTTGTGATATCCAGAATAATCAAGGTCAAGGTGGGGGTTATCAGCCGAAGCCGAAGCCGAAGCCGAAGGCTGAGGCTGATAACCCTTACCGAGACCTTGATTATTATACACTGAACGCATAAACTTGGAAGTCATGTTTCTGCTTCTTCACTGACGGTAAGCAACACGAGTCGCGCGAAGTTGACATGTTTACCCTTGGAAATCATGCACTGCGGCCATACATGACATCTCTGTTTAAATTCTTTACGTGCAGAAATTTGTGTACAACCAAGAGATTTAAAACCCTTCCGTTTAAAGGAAAACTGTGACTTACCTAATAACAAATCCAATGTCTGAATTTGATTGCTTTTCCTCTTGCATCTCAGCGCAACTTTTATTGTTTCTCCTCTGTTATGTATCTAGCAAGACTGAGAAAATGTTTTAACCTTTATGATATCCTTTGTCTCTTGCTTTTAAAGTATACACGACCCGAAGTAAACCATCACATTTTTCCATTTCAACCCTACAGGGCAAGAGTATCAGGCCAAGTGATCCAAACCACCACAGCTTATCCAGGTCTCTGTCACATTAAGTAACGGTCTATGTAAGGAGGATAGCACCACGCGGCAAGGAATGCAGAAAGGTGCTAACTTTTGCACAAATTTGCTATTGTTGTATCATACTTCTGATTGGCTCAATCAGCAAAATCTACCAAAACTTGAGGTAGCTGTCTCTTTATTCATGTTTAATTTATGAACTATTTTCCTTTTGACAAAATCTCTTCCGAGTCTAAATACCACAGTAATTCGATGTGGGGAACATTGGAAAATTGGAAGCTTTTGTCTTTGTTTAAGACTGTTGTGATTGGTTGAAATGTTTTCACACAAAGGAAACTACCTTTCAAAATAGAGTTAAAATACATGTTATTTCATAAACCTGCTTTCCATCGGTTGATAAATTCTTCGTCTAAAAACACAACTGTTTCAACGTGGGGAAAGCGGTATTGCCGCAGAACAATAGAAAATGCTATAGTTGTAATCTGGATCATTACTTAAGTGATAAAGTGTATTTCTATTCAGCTTGAATAGGATGCCAGTTTGTCACAGGTTGCCACCCAGTATTAAATTCACCCAGTATCCAAATGTATACCTAGGTACATCCCACAGACATCGTAGTATAAAGTGAAAAATAATTGTTGCTTATTTGGAAGAATTTTTATAGTAGAGATGAATGGCGTTTTTAGTTTTTGGAATATCTTTTTTTGTTTTGTAGATATTACCGTTTTTGTGTTATGCAAATTAGCAACGTGATGACGTCATCATGTAGTTAAATACTGATTCAATATCTCTAGAAATACTCGTGTGGTACTCTTTAAACTTGGCACAAGAGATGCAAATGAAACAGCAAACAAAATGAAAACTGTAGTTTGGTTGCCATGGCAACCTGCTTGGCTCCAGTCCCTCTCTGTCTATAAATAAATATTCCAATTTCCAACCGTTAAAAGTGGGACAGAGGGTCCTGCTTGAAGCATCAGTAGATTTGTGGGAGTAGATGATTCTTAGTTAAGAAAAAACTGGGAATTTCAGTTTATATTTAGAATGGACCAGTAACAAAACTGTTGTCATGTCACCAGCACAGCTGGTGTCATTTTGTTCCTCTTTTGACTTTGATTGATGGTGTGTTGTTTGAAGATCACTCCACGATTATTTCTGGAGATATTATTGAATCAGTATTTAACTGTTTTTAAAGTGTCAAACTGATGACCTCATCATGTTGCTAATTTGCATAATCAAAAACGTTTATATCTTAAAAGCAAAAACAGATATTCCAAAAAGGAAAATGTCATTCAACTCTACTTCAAAAATCCTTTCAAATAAGCAACAATTATTTTTAGTCACATACACTTTAAGGAATTTTTGGAAATCCTAACCCTGAAGGGCTACTTTAGATTAACTGACATGCGGGATTTGATATTACCATTAGCATACAATATCAATAAGCCAATTCATCTGCAAATTGAGTATACAAAGTATAATGGTAGGGCAGGGCAGGTGGGTTGGTAACCCTCACCTGGTATGTATTCAGATTATTAAAGGCAACCACTTTCCCAATCCACCTGTTTGTGACCTACCCAATCCATTACTGCCAGAGAAATGTGCATGTTGAAAGTGCGTCCAGCAAAGTGAATTCTCTTTGGGCAGTACATGAGAATGCAACTGTTAAATGACTCCACCCAGTAAGTGTTACGGCACTGCAATATTACAAAGCAATTAAAAATGGGGTAGTGTTAAAGCAGCTTTGTGGTAATACTGTATGTCCAAACCTTTTTTTAGTATTAATTTGCTCATTATTCAGGTTCTTTGGAGTAGTGAGCTAAAGGCTTTCTACCAAACACAGAAGAAATACTGATGGCTGCTAATATACCAGATAGTAGTCCTCAGGAAGCTTGTACACCTTTGATTCTATAAATTTGTGGAGAGCAGCCACTGCTCTTGCATTGGTTAGTTTTGTTGTGTTACACTGGTATCCAGGTTTCTTGCACTTTGACTCCGGATCACATCTACCATGGTTGCCCTACAATAATGAGTGGTAACATTTCAGCATATTAAAATTTCACTCAAACACTAGTACTACTAGTTAATGAAAAGATTCCTTGATTCCATTCCATTGATATCAGTCAGTTTTCTTGACCTGTTCATATTTCATCATTTAGTTGACAGTGTCGTTTCATTTGACTTCATAGCACAGTTGGTAGAGCATCTCACCGGTATTGCAGAGGTCACAGGTTTGAATCCTGTTGAAGCCTTGATTTTTCCAGGCTTCTTCTTTCTTATTGCTTACATTGTAAAATTAATATGAAAATTTACTGCGATGATCATTCTTCACTTTCATCTACAACCGCAGTTCAAATATGCATAATTTCATATATACTTAACATCATTTCACTCCTCACATGAGATATGTACTCAATAAATTGACCTTGCTCCCACTGTGTGGCTTCATAGCACAGTCAGTACAAATACGAATTATTTCATCTACACTTCACATCATTTTACTCCTCATGGGAAGATATGTACTCAATAAATTGACCTCGCTCCCAATGTGTGGCTTCAATATTAGCTCATTTGGTAGGGCACCTCACCGGTATCGCGGAGGTTACAGGTTCAAATCCCGTTGAAGCCCTGATTTTGTCAGGCTTCTTCTTTCCAATTGCTTAAATTGGAAAATTTACTGCGATGATCACTCTTCACTTTCAGTGTCGTACCTGATATAGTGATCAACTATTGTCAACAATCCCGAGCCTCCTCAGATCATCTGGACTTGTGCAATTCTCCGTTGAGTAGTAGAAGCACCGTTTAACACTGGTCTCTAGAAAAATTGGCAAATTAAATTTAAGCAGTGATGCAACCTGATATACCTGACTACCCCTCAAGGCTACACCTAAATATACTAGTTGGTTAACTTCCTCGTCAAAAAAAAACAGATTGTAATACATACGCTTGTCGGGTGGCTCTGAATACCACTTTTCACCCTCTCATTTCTGTGCACCACTACTGATTTCTTTCATGGCCTTTGCCACTCCCTTCGTTCCTGAAAAGAAACAAGAAAGTTCACAGGTGAAATAAAGTAAGATTTCTAATTGGCTGGAAGACATGGCTTATGGTTTTCATTCTAAATGCATTGAAATTCCATAAAAGACTGTGTCTTGCTTTCAGTTCCAGTGATAGCATAAATTATGTTACTGACGTCACTAAGAATAAGTACTTGTTATTAATGTGGCAATATGAATTGAATTATCAGATAGTTAATTTCTTACCAAGCCAAGTGTCAAAAGAATTTTGTCTCTTCTGCTGTACATTAGCCACTTTTTTTATTTTTTGCACAAAGTCATGTGCCACTTCTATCACATTGAGTCCTAAAAGATATTAATAGCAGTATATGTTAATAAACTACTGTAAAATAAAGAGAACTACATGTCATCTAGACCCATGACAAATGGTGCCACTGTAAATACCTTTAGCTTGAATAACAGGTATAATTTTTTCAATAGCCTCAAACTCATATGCTTGGGAGCTCCAAAACTCTGCTTTTATCACCGTTTGCACAGCCAGCTCATGTTGAGCTCCATCAAATAGCAAAGTGACCACTGAAAACAGGAAGGCCCAGTTACAATAAGATGTGAAGACATGTCATTGGGTTTTAATTTCATATTACACTGCTATTATCTATTTAAAATGCGATATCAATAAACATGTTATCAACAGGAGGCTTCGATAATTTTGTATGCTACTAGTTGTGCATCAGAACATCACAACAATTATTTTTATCTGCCAGTGGTGCTTTTTTGTGTTTGTTTGCAAATGTACAGCAGTTACATAATTGTATCAGGAAATAAAAATGTCACAAGGAGATATCCATAGCTGATCACCATTGATATGCACTTACTCATAAGAAATCATTGCTACTGTTGAATGGTAGGCATTAGCTGTCGAGTCATGGCAGCAATCAGTTATGACAGTCTAATAAAGAAGAGTACAACATTTTGACATGTTTATTTGTATTAATTAATTTAATTGCAGATGTTGTACAAGTATCATTTTCAGAGAGCTAGGCTGTATATATTAATTGATACATGTCTAATTACAATGCTCGGGTTACACTGACTTAACACGTACTCCATTCCTGTGCTTGTATGAATCAGTGTTTTGGATGCCACGTATGCTGCTTCCTATTGACGCCTCTGCAGTTTGATTCACCGTGTTTATATAACCCATGGTGTCATACACTACCAAAGCAAATTGCCACCAGTATATCACAGGTACTAATATATATTCCAAAAAGAACACCAACAGTAACAAACCAGCAACTCCTCCCTACAAGAAGAGCTTGTAAAGCCATGAACCACCCAGGGATATTGAGTAGTTCTATTCCCCTGAGGACGAGTTGTAATTCTCTCTGTTTGTCAGAATTAGACAATAAAAAAAGATTCTTAATAGTTTTAGCCCTACAGAGGCAAGGTTTGACAATGATGGGACTGGATGGAATGCTAGTCTCTTGCAAGATTAGCACCAAGTATTAAATTTATCTGTTTGTACACATGGATGGAAGAAGGTAGTGTGAGAGTAAAGTGTTTTGCCCAAGAACACAACACAGTGACCCTAACCATTGTCTCAAAACTCAGACTTAATGATCTGCAGTCCACTTTCCTCAACATTAGATTATTACTGCGTCCTTTCTCCCACAAAAGAATACTCATCAACGATGGTACCCCAGGCACTGCAGTTTTGACAAATTTTTGTACACCCCAAACTTTAAGGTCATTCCACCGAAATAGAACCTGCACTGTTTGTTTAGATTATAGGAACTTAAATAATTTTTTTAAAATGAAACTGAGGGGTCCCCATGTTTGTCCCCATGTCTTTTCTCATGCAAAGATTGTGATAAGTTCATTACAATGACTGAAAAAAAAGGTGGGGTGCCCATGCTCGTTGGTGAGCAATAGCCATTTTTTAACTGACAGAGCTCAATATCAAGGCAAATGCACCACATTTTCAGTGTGCGCGTGCACGAGGGCGCGCTATAAATGACGCCATAAATTATGCGCAGAAAGGATGCGCAATGCAAATATGAGAAATCACCTTAAGGAGGCTCGAAAGGGTTTTTAGCTGCACGTGCGCACGCAATCTACACACATCATTACTAAGATGCACGCGTCAGCGGAATGAATCAAAATCAGAGAGAGAAGAGAAGACGTAACACGAGAACGGTAAAGCTCTCCAAATTGGTTTTGGTTACTTTTCTTGTAACCCGTAAAACCATCGTAAGGAAAAAATATCTCCTTGTCACAAAGAATACGTCTGGATGAAAGCAGGTCGTTTCGCACGCACAGGAACTCGATTGAGCGCGCGCGAACAACTTCGCGCATGCTGTAAAGTGGGATCTAGTCGACCTTGACATTTTCATATTTTCCAACATCGTGCGCTAATATTTTCGCTTCCAGTCGGTGAATTTTTTTCAAATTTTTGGTGACAACTAAGATCAATCGGATGCGTATATATACCAATTCTTAAAAATTTCTGTAGGTGGGAAAAAAATTTAAAAAGCAATAGTCGAAAATTACGTTTTGACTTCCTTCTGTCCTACAGAATTTTTCTAAAGTTACATATTTTGACGATCATTCCTAATAACATGTAATATAGGAGTTTGAGAAGATTTCACCGACCCGTTCTCTTAATAACATGATAGCTTTCGATTTTGGGGGTGCAACTGAATGTGTTATATCGTTGCCATGGTAACAGGTTTTCTGGAAAAAATATGATGTAATGATTCTATGAAGTTTGATTTATGTCTGTGGTATATTTCACACTGATACGATAAACCAAACTGTAATTGGAAAAGAATTTGTGAAACTAGTCTGGGGAAAATGAAAACTGTTTCGAGCCACCTTAAGGTGCGTTCCTTTAGGATGATTCGGATCAGTGATCCAAGACTGATCACCCGAATAGTGCGCATGCATCAAAGGCTAGGTACAGATGAATCTATGACAAGAATGGATTCCTTGATTCCTTTCATGTACTATGATCTCAGTGGTCTTGCACTACTGATCCGTATCCGGATCACCACAAAGGAACACACCCTTGCACTATACGTAAGTTTAAATGAACATTTGCCATGTGCTCAAGTTCGTCTTCTAAAAACGCTTTCTCCCAATTGTATTAACGTCGTTAAGTTAATTTTCAATTTGACGGAATAAATCTCACATATGATAACATAATAACAAGTCACAGAAGGGCAAATAAAAAACAGAAAATGCCAAAATGTCTTACCTTACAAGAAACAGCCCGCCATATTTTCGAAGGCGTCATGCTTCGGGACACGTGATCTTAGATCGCGCTTTCAGTGTACGATGGGAAATTCAACCGGATGTGACATCACATCATTGTTCGGACAGAGTTTTAGCGAACTAACTTCAAATTAATATTAATTTTATGCGAAGACAGTCATAAAATTGAAGTCTTTTTTGTTGACTTCTTCGTTTTACGTCACTGGTGAGTGCGACAGGTTCTTACACTGAGGATGAGTCATTCATTGGGGAGAGTTGCTTGTTCCTACAAAACAGGGACCCCCTCCGTTGACCAGGTCAAAGGACCAGGTCCATCAAAAAAGACCGTTGGCATACTTGATTGCTGGCACACATCTCCATGAAAACTAAAGAAATGCTATGAAAATGTGGTTGCATGAAAAATTACAAAGTTGAAACCGGGTGAAATTAATTAAACGTTACTTTGAAATGTTACTGTGAATTCAATTTTTTTTAATTTACTGAATATTTTATTCTATAATATTTTAGGGCATGAAAATAGGCGGTCCATGGGCCAGGTCCACAAAAGGGGGTCAGTTGCCTCCTTCTGTATTTTGATGGACCAGGTCCATGTCATTGTACATGACACACATGTAAATCACGTTTCAATTTCTTGGGAGATGGTTTGAGCATATTTGGAAGGAAATTTTTGGTTTCTTTAAGTATACTGTGTTTCTGGCACAAGTGTTTAACATCGACCTGTGAAAAAAACTTCCCCGAAATAATTAACGAGCTCCTGTTGATCTTCAATCCAAATATTCTGCCATTTCAAAGAATCAATTCTTTACCTAGTAATCCATTCTCAGACTTAAGGGAAAGTTCTTTTAATATGACAAGGGGGGATGAAGATTTTGAAACTCGAAGCTTGAAATTTTAGCAGCCCCCCTCACTAGCGGTTGAATTTTTTAGGAGGCCCTCCCCCCCTTTGGTAGTAAAAATTTCAGAGCCCCTCTCCTAGCCCAACAATTTTTTCATGAGCCCCCCCCTTCGGGTGTGAAAAAATTTTCAGAGCCGCCCCCATATCTTCACCCCCCCCCCCCTTGTCATATTAAATGAACTTTCCCTAACCAGGGGGAACTCCCATCTAAAAGGATGGGGGTGCTAGTCGTACCTAGTCTTTTAGTCCCTCTCAGGGTGTCCAGTCTCAAAAGGTCCACAGCGGCAGCTTCTATGGTACCTTTTAGGATACGGAGCCGGGAAAATACAACAGGAGATAATGGTTGTTTACCATTTACCCAGAAAACCCAGAAATTTTGGATGGAATGTAAATGGCAGAGATTGATTTGTCTCCCTGAATGGAAATTTTCTCAGGAAAACAGGATTTCTTCAAATGTAGACCAAAATTCCCAATCAAAATTTCCAACTGGAAAATGTGCATTCCATCCATAATTTTGCTAGTTTTTGCTAGTTCCAGGTCTTTTGGCTTGATTGCCTTTGATCTGTCTTGGAAATGGAACAAGGGCATCCCCATGGAAATTTCCATAATTCAGGAATTGACGCATCCCATTTACTGCAACTGTCGACCAACCTGTTTATCCGAATAAACGGTAAACAACCAATGTGTTTTTTTAGAACTGTTATCACTTAGGGGTTAACAACATTTCAAGCCACGCCCAGAAAACAGGATCTTAGTACCTCTTACATGTACAAGTTTTTTTTTTCAAAATTTCCAACAAGTACCCCTGTGCTTTTTATATGGGTGTTCACCCTCCCCTCCCCCAGGACTTAACAGGGCAGCAGCAATCCAGGACATTGATACTACTGATCATGTGTTGATTTATTTGTGAAAACAAAAAATAACAATACATATTAAGCATAATAACAACAATGAAATATTATCGTTTGTCTCACGATGTAGTCACTTTACGATCGTGCCAAGCACATCTTAGCTAAACCCTCTGTTATTTCCAAAGAGAAAAAGCACTTGTCATATGTTCTTGTTTCTAATGGCTATATGCAGACCTCTTTCTTTTTTGCAGAAAGTCACCAAAACCAGGAAACCAAACACTAACGAATCACAGCTGCTGAAAACCAACCAATCACAGCGGAGCATCATGCTTTATAAGGTTTCGCGTAACCAGTCAACCTCATCGCCTAGCAGTACGCAGTCGAAATGTCGCGATTTACATCCTAAAGTGACTACATCGTGAGACAAACGATAATATTTTATTGTAGTTATCATTATTATTACCACGAAAAACAACAGCAATCTTTTTCATGACATAATACATAAGCAATATTAGACTTGAAAACCATTACTTTTATTTATAATAGATGACTCTCAAAAAACCTCAGGTACAGTATTTTATTGCAACAAAATAACTCATTATTAATACTCGCTCCTACCTAAATACCGGTAATTTATTGTCTAACTATGGATAAATATTGTCTATCCTAAATGCTATCAACACTTGGCCATGGATTTTACTTTGACTTTGATTTGTGGCAGTACATGCAAGTAAAGATAGTAACTAGTTTCTTGACTGTCACAAGCAAAAAATTACATTATGATTGACAGCAATGTAATTGTTTGTTCACCTTTAAACTTCCAAGTTCATGTTATAAGAAACAACTGAGAGTGGAGATCTCGCATATTTTTCAACACTGTGCAAGAATCACAAGACAAAACCCACAGAATATGTCATCATGAATTCAAACAACTACACACATCCAAACTACGATTCATAAATTAATTATAATTGCCCCCACCCCTCCTCATAAATCAAGCAAACATTTCTCAACTTCTTCAAGACTTAATTGAAATTTATGATTTGTGCAACTGTGCAGACCAACACTTACAACAGAAATCATCAAAAACAAACACACACTAAGAGAGGAAAGACTAGCTAAAACTAAGCTTCCTTCTTCTCCAAATCAGGTTTGACATTCCAGTAGTAGAGAACTTGACAGACTAGGGTTGCATTCAGTGCTGTAGAAACAAGGAACGTGACCAGCATGACCTTGTCACCGGTCTCCTGTATCGTTGTGAAGATGCGGGCTGTTGCCCCTAGGAACAGCATCAGCACCATGATGAATGACAGCTGGCCTGTGTGGCCATTACGGAAGTTGGCAATTATTTGTAAAAGCTATAAGAGAAATGAAATGTACATGTAAGTAATAGTTTAACAACAGTAACCTGAAATGTGTAATGGCATAACGGTTGATGGAAGGACACCAGATGTAGAGGTTCAGCTGAGAGATCATTGCACTGCACTCTTGGACAAGGCACTGAACTCTCACAGGTTCACCTCTCTCACACCCGGTATTCAGTCATTCAAAGCACAGTTAACCCCTAGGGGCGACACCCATATGAACAGGTCAGAATGCTAATCATCTCACTTGGGAAATAAATCAAGGATTCTGGTTTCACTTGTTTTAGCTAACAATGAAAGTATCTTTGGGGTCCACACTCCTGAAGTAAAAAATAATAATTACACAAATTCCCTTATTTCCGTTTTTAGGCTTGATTTCTGCTGGTCTCTCAAGTAAGAGAGGGGCTCCCTTCCTTAAAGTGCACCGAACACCAAAAAAATTTTTTCACGAAAATAATAAGGCTTATTTTGTGGAGTAATTTGGCGAAAAATTTTTTTGATTTGGTTAAATCCTTGAATTTTTATGCCCCGTCAAAACCGAGTTTCCAATGGTTCGCGACCGTGCATGGGGAATCTGGGGAGAGTGTAAGCTGTGATGTCAAATCGAGAACGAACGCTTCGGCTGTCCCAGTCAGGTCTTCTATTTTCTACTAGTGCAGTAGCGATTTCGCTGCACAAGTTTTTCGCTGGGACTCCACAGTTAACAGATTTCTGTTTTTAGTAACAATGTCTTCTACTTTGTCAGATTCCGAAATGAATGTTGACTCAGAAGACTCTGAAATTTATTATATCGCTGAAGACATGAAGTAGGACTTCACTCGACCACGACCAAGCTGATTTATTTGCTAGTCTTTTGCTGAGCACCCAGCCGCCCAGCCTCTGGCCAACTAAGAAAAGACAACCAAATACCAGGAGGTAGAAGCTACTAAAGAATTCGAACAAGCCTGAAGGACAGACTCGACGGCAAAGATATGTAGAAGTCATAGAGTAATAAGATAATTTGTAGCGTGCGACGCGTGTTTACAATATTTTCGCACCTTCTATCCTGTCTATCTTGCATATACCTTTGAAATAACATTCAAGTCCATTCACTTTCGTAGAATTATTTAACTAATGCGTTTATGATGTAGATCAACTGATTATCCGTCTTGACACAGTGTTTGTATTCTTTACGTGCAATGTGGAAATAAAGGTAGCGTCACTTCCCTCCAAACATGACCTAATGTTATTGTTGCAGTGAGTTAGAAGGTTGTCAAGACTCAAAGAAGAGTGACTTGGAAAGGAATTGAGTTCTGCCAAAATTACCCTCCCGGATTTCTCTTTCAAATTAAGAATTGACCAAGGAAGGAAACTTAAGCACATTAAGGCATAGAACATTTGCTCAGAAAAAATTCGCTCACTATTCTCCTGCCTTGAATATCTGTCTCTGTCGGCTGCGCTGACTAACATCGGATGCATGAATCGATAGATCTGAGAAGCAAATTTTACCAAATTCGTCTTACTTAAGCCATGGACTCAGCAAAATCTTCTCCTCTTCCTAAAAATCGAGGCGTCGAACGAAATCATCTGGTTTGAAATTCATAGAACAGATCAACAAACTCCTAGACGGCTTGCGTTTCGCTTTCACAAAATCGACCCATCGCTTTCAATTCTACGTTTCTTCGCTTCAAGTCAATCATCTCTAAATAAAATCGGTATGACATGAAGTGTAATACCTCATGTAAGTTTGTTGAGTAGCTACCTCCCCCTTACAATGCTCCTGGCTGGCAATTTTTCGAACTACTTTCTCAGCATTTCTCCCAAAAACAAGTAAATATGCAAACAACAGAATCATCGTGTTCTGGATTTGACGTCACATCCGGCCCTCAACCCATGCCCCGTTAAACTCGGTCGCGAACCAAAATGGCGGCATTTGGACGTACTTTCACAGGGCATAAAAACTCGAGGATTTAACCAAATCAAAAAATTTTTGCGCCAAATTACTCCACAAAATAATCTTTTATTTATTATTTTAGCAAAAAAAAATTTTTGGTGTTAGGCTGGTAATAGAGCCTGTTCAGTTTTAAGTGCTACCTTTTAGGAGTTAAATAAAGCTCAGGCACTGCCAAGATTGGTCCTTTTTATGGATTAATTCAACTTTTTGACAAACATCACCCACCTTTTCATACGGGAATTCCCCCACACCGGGATTAACCTAATTTATCCAGTAACACTATGAATGTAAGTTCTAGGTCATCTTTTCAGTGATGTTTTCTGAATTAGACAGCTTAAATGGATGTATTAATATACACGTTTTTAACCCACAGACTTCAACCAGAAGTTCACGTTGCTGCTTTAGACACATTTTCAACCCTCACCAATAAGTTGAAAACCACTCATTTTAGAGTTTACAACTTGACCATCTTTAGGTCAACGATATGCACCAAGGAGAGAAAAAAACAACTCAAGGCTCACCTCTGTGTCTAAAAAAAATCAGTGCTAAATAATCTCCCTATTTTCTGTCCTAGAGCTTCACAGAACGATAGCAAAGAAAACCACTTTTTAACAAGAGAAATTAAACTCTCAATTTAATTTAAATCCTTGGCAAGTGTATCAGCTCAAGAGTACAAATGAGTAAGATTTAAAAAATCCTCAGGGAACAATACTCACCCTACTTATCACTAGAAAGACAACGTTCAGTGAAACAAATTGAACCAAGAAGGCCATTGGAGTTAAGCCAGACACTAGAACATAACAAATGGCACCATACAGGAAAGGAAAAATAATGCCAGGCAAAGGTTGGCTCGTGTAGTAAAAGTACATGACCACCATAAGACATGTCTGGATTGCTGCTGCCCTGTTAAGTCCTGGGGGAGGGGAGGGTGAACACCCATATAAAAAGCACAGGGGTACTTGTTGGAAATTTTGAAAAAAAAAAACTTGTACATGTAAGAGGTACTAAGATCCTGTTTTCTGGGCGTGGCTTGAAATGTTGTTAACCCCTAAGTGATAACAGTTCTAAAAAAACACATTGGTTGTTTACCGTTTATTCGGATAAACAGGTTGGTCGACAGTTGCAGTAAATGGGATGCGTCAATTCCTGAATTATGGAAATTTCCATGGGGATGCCCTCGTTCCATTTCCAAGACAGATCAAAGGCAATCAAGCCAAAAGACCTGGAACTAGCAAAAACTAGCAAAATTATGGATGGAATGCACATTTTCCAGTTGGAAATTTTGTTTGGGAATTTTGGTCTACATTTGAAGAAATCCTGTTTTCCTGAGAAAATTTCCATTCAGGGAGACAAATCAATCTTGCCATTTACATTCCATCCAAAATTTCTGGGTTTTCTGGGTAAATGGTAAACAACCATTATCTCCTGTTGTATTTTCCCGGCTCCGTATCCTAAAAGGTACCATAGAAGCTGCCACTGTGGACCTTTTGAGACTGGACACCCTGAGAGGGACCAAAAGACTAGGTACAACTAGCACCCCCATCCTTTTAGATGGGAGTTCCCCCTGGTTAGGGAAAGTTCATTTAATATGACAAGGGGGGGGGGGGGGGTGAAGATATTGAGGGGGCGGCTCTGAAAATTTTTTCACACCCGAAGGGGGGGGCTCATAAAAAAATTGTTGGGCTAGGAGAGGGGCTCTGAAATTTTTACTACCAAAGGGGGGGAGGGGCTCCTAAAAAATTCAACCGCTAGTGAGGGGGGCTGCTAAAATTTCAAGCTTCGAGTTTCAAAATCTTCATCCCCCCCTTGTCATATTAAAAGAACTTTCCCTTAAGTCTAAGAATGGATTACTAGGTAAAGAATTGATTCTTTGAAATGGCAGAATATTTGGATTGAAGATCAACAGGAGCTCGTTAATTATTTCAGGGAAGTTTTTTTCACAGGTCGATGTTAAACACTTGTGCCAGAAACACAGTATACTTAAAGAAACCAAAAATTTCCTTCCAAATATGCTCAAACCATCTCCCAAGAAATTGAAACGTGATTTACATGTGTGTCATGTACAATGACATGGACCTGGTCCATCAAAATACAGAAGGAGGCAACGGACCCCCTTTTGTGGACCTGGCCCATGGACCACCTATTTTTCAAAATATTATAGAATAAAATATTCAGTAAATTAAAAAAAATTGAATTCACAGTAACATTTCAAAGTAACGTTTAATTAATTTTCAACTTTGTAATTTTTCATGCAACCACATTTTCATAGCATTTCTTTAGTTTTCATGGAGATGTGTGCCAGCAATCAAGTATGCCAACGGTCTTTTTTGATGGACCTGGTCCATTGACCTGGTCAACGGAGGGGGTCCCTGTTTTGTAGGAACAAGCAACTCTCCCCAATGAATGACTCATCCTCAGTGTAAGAACCTGTCGCACTCACCAGTGACGTAAAACGAAGAAGTCAACAAAAAAAGACTTCAATTTTATGACTGTCTTGGCATAAAATTAATATTAATTTGAAGTTAGTTCCTAAAACTC
>JAHPZR010010954.1:17500-33152 GCA_019787425.1 Platygyra sinensis | reverse complement strand
GGCGTTTTTGATTATTTTCCGAAGATTTCCGAAGATTTTCCAAAATTGTTCCGAAGGCCAGACGAACGTTCCCGAACATTTTCCGAAGATTTCCGATGATTCCCGAAGATTGCCGAAGATTGCCGAAGACTTTCGAGGAAGACCCGAAGATGTTTCGATCATACACCAACGAATTTAAGTACAATTTAAGAGACAAACAAAAGCAAAAGGCGGGAATCGTGACGTCATTGAACGACATACGGAAAATATGCCACTCGGGTCCCGGATGAAGTGGCATATGGAATCTACGAGTGGTTTAGTTCCCAGTGAAACACTCCTGTCTATATAATAAATAGAGGATATTACACGGTGACGAGAAGATATGAATTTTATGTTTCGAGTGGAAGAACAATATCTCACGAGTGAGCAAAGCGAACAAGTGAGATATTGTTCTTGCCACGAGAACATAAAATTCATATCTTCAAGCCAACTGTAATGTTCTTTTTATTATATGGAGACTAAATATAACAAGCAAAAGAAGGGAATCGTGACGTCATTGAATGATACGACACTCACAAAGGTGACATACGGAAAATACGCCACTCGGGTCCCGGATGAAGTGGCGTATGGAATCTACAAGTGGTTTAGTTCCCAGTAAAACACTCTCCTCCATATAATAAAATCACATATTTCAGCATCTTATAATTGCAGTCAACTCTCTTGTAAACAAACACCTTAAGCGTCAGACAAAGTGGTGACAGTGGTTACTTACAGGAAGTGGTCACTTACGGAAAAATAAGCCCAATGACATAAATAGATTACTTTATCATCGAAAATTAGGCAATAGATACTGAATTCTCTATTAAGCTTTTTCACGTGCAACACATGTCAATGTGTCTCTGGTTAATAAATTACCTTACAGTTGATTAAGGGGCCAAAGGAACTGGAAGTCTTGCTGTTAGAGTTCGATCTTTTTTTGACACTTCAAGTCGTATTAAACAGAGCAAGTATTTTTACAGGTGTTAACAACATCACACCCTTCGTCTGGCGTCTTGTTGTTGATCTCTGAAATTTCCTCGTTTTCTTCCTTTTCCTCTTCGCACTCTTGAATAACTTGGAGATGGCAGGAGTTTTTACTACTTCCGTGACTTTCTGTGCTAAACTGACGAGAAATGCAGTGTTTTGGTACTACTGTTCCATGACATCGTTCCTTTAACATGTCGATACGAAGCTCACCGCTCTGTGTTTTGGGTTTCAGGCCCTGTCCACTTCCCGTTTTGTTATTAACTACCTTAACAACTGCAGGCCCTTTAAATTTACTTGGACGTTGCCAGTTTGGTTCATAATATGACGAAGAAATCGGAAAGCCTCCATGAAAACAGTAACCAGCTGAATATGGGGACAGCCCCGAATAACACTCCTCGTCGTAACTATATTTCCTCGGTGCTCGAGTGGGATATGAGCGCGCAGTAAAACTTGGCGATCCAGAACTTGAGTTTACAACACGTTTACCTTCTGCGTCCTTTCGTCTTTGTCTTTTCGGCTTGAAGTAACAATAATAAAAGCAACATCCGAAGACAGTTAATAAAAACAATAATGCGCTAGCCAAAGGCCCAACAAACGATGGAATACTCATATTTACGATTAAGTGTTAGTTAAAGTTCCAACAAGTTGTTTTTCGCTGAAGTCACGAACTGCAAATCTTCCATGTCGTCGTCATTCCGCTGTATTCTTTCAAGCCGTGATCAATTGTTCACATTGCATTGGAGGCATCTTAAACTTCGCTAAATAAGATGGAATGATATCAATTGAGTTACTTTACAGGATGAGTTTGTCAGTACTTGTTTCACGCTGAATACTTGATACGTATGATCTCTCGGTTATGTTTTTCTTCTTCCGTGTTGTCAACCGCTATTTGCGAGGTTTCATTTCCATAAGAAATCAATACAAGGCAACCAATATCCCTTCCTGAACATCACAATTTCACCAGAGGTTCAAAAACATCAGAACTGTACTGATAAAGTACGCAGGAAACTGCATGATCACGCACCGACCGTAGCGCTTACGTGAGATTCCAAAGCTTTACATGCCAAAGAAGTCCCACACTCCATTTCGGTCGAGATAGTCACGTATGTTCACCTCCTACGCACGCAGTACCGCACGCGCCTAACACGCACGCAAATGGTCGTGTCACACAATCTTTCATGGGCGGCTTACCAAGCTATGCGCAGAAAACCGCCTTCCTCTTCCAATTCCTCTGCCTACCGTGCAGGCCACATAATTACAGAGAAAAAAAAAACAAGGGAAAACGACCGAGGGAAAACATTTTCCCTAGAGTTGGGGGATGGGCGGGTGGTCATTGCTTCAAGAAGGCTACTCGCCGGCACCCTGCAAGCAGAGCCTTTTTTTACGGTACATATGAAAGATAAAGAAGAAAGAGATAAAAAAAAGGCTCTACTCACAGGGCGACTCGCCGGATGTTTGTGAAACCCTTGTGTTTCTCTTTTTAATACTTCTTGTCGCAAAGATTGGTCTACCTCTTATATCACTGTAGCTACAGCATATTCAGAGGTGCTGCAGTGGAGTTTACCGCATCGTTGTGGCTTAAAAATGTAAATTTCTTGATCAATATTTGATAGGTTTTTGACGGCTTTCGGTGATTTGCGAAGTTCACGATTGGGGTTAGTAATGACAATTTTATTTGCTTCACTGATGTTCTCAAAAAGTGGGACGTTGCTCCTCACCAACGTATAGGAAACGAGCGATCAGTGGAAAATCAAAACTTATCGTACTTCCGGTTCAATTTTGGCTCTTACGAAGCCTAGAAACGTGTGACTCGGTCGGCTCACTCATGCTTTACTTCTGGTCATTTTTGCTATTCTCTACTTGCACAAACCCCATAATACACCTCTTTTACCCCCCAAAAATTTGCATAGGCATTGTTTTAGATTACTCTTGGGACATGTTCATGTCCCAGAAGAAATTGCAAACAATGAGTATGCAAAATTTTTTTGGGGGGCGGGGGGGTTAAAGAGGTGCATTATGGTATTGTGCAAGTAGTGAATTTTTAAAACCGATTAAATTGATCCTGTAACGAAACTCTCAAGAGTCGCTCGTCCCCTCAGACTTGCACAGTAAAGAACAAAGAGGACTTGAGGTAAGAAACTGTCTCGAAGATTTCAGAAGAAGTTTCGGAGTCTGTATACGAGCCAGGGGACCCATTAGGCCGGAGCTTATCCTTGATTCTGTAAGAATGAAGTGACAAGGACTATTTCTACCCACCCCACCCCCGCCCAACGGATGGAATGCTAGTCCATGACAGGGGTACCCCCGGCCCAGCATTAAGTTCACCGGTACCCATTTACACAGCTGGGTGGAGAGAGGCACTGTGAGGGTATAAAAGTTTCTTGCCCAAGAACGCAACTCATTGTCCGGAAACTTTTCGGCCCCGCAAAGCCTTTTTCAGTAATCGATGTTCGAAGCCTGAGACAGAGGTGTAAACACCTGAAACCTCTGCTCATATGAAGCATATGTACATAAAACAGCTCTGTAGTCATAAGGTTTGACATTTTGCTACGGCTTTTCGGGACCCGGCTTCGAAAAAAACGAACCCAGGACCGTACTCGATGCCTTTTCCTTGACAATCGGGGACCATCATCCACACCGGCGGACTCCTGTGTTATTGGATTGGTTTGAGTTTAAATATTTTTCGAAAGTTTGTCAATCAAGGTTACAGTAGCTCAAATTCTTCATCTAAGCGCGAGATATTGGTCCATAGGTTTGAGCAGGCGTGAAATCGAAGTTTTTCATCCACAGGTGTGACTCGTGACTGACGCGTCAGAATTGCAGGTGTTCGATTATGTAAAAAGAAGGCGCTATATTTACCGAGAATTTATTTACCTTTATTCACCGTTTATCTTTTATAAACGCGGTTGACCTTTGATCTTTACTACAGTTAACTTTTTCTAAACTACAGTGAGATTGGATTTATCAAAAACAAATACAGTGGAATCCCGAAAGTCTCGTACCCTTGAGTTTTCGGACCTACCCTCGATGTCTCGAAACAAAGAAAGTCGTTTCCTTCCTCTAATTTTTACCCCTGCTTCCTCGAACAACCCTATTTTTCAAACCAATTTCTAGTTTTCCTAGAAGGTCTGAAAAATCGGGATTCCATAGTATGTAAACTCATTGGTCGGTTGTGTTTTACCATAGGTATGCTTTGTACCCCATTCACACCAACTAAACATGATTAATTATGAAACCAGGTTTCGAAAAATGAAAACTATTAAAGAAAAACTCCAACTCGGGATTTTATGCAGGATTTAGATGAACTTAAACATGATCTTTAATTTGTGCTGAATTTGAAGTAAAAAAATACCAGTAAGCAGCTTTTATAAAGAAAACAATTTTAAACCGTGTTTAACTAAACAGCTTTTTAACATGCATGTTTAAGCTTTGGTGTGAACGGGGCATTGGAAGCTAATTTTAAACGTGGATTATCACTGGTTAACATTGTAAGAGGGGTAATTCACCATATTGGCCTTACTGCCAACGAAATCCCGCACAAGTTATTTTTAAACTCACTCCCTCCTTTGGAAATCCAAGGATGATGGTCTAAAAAATAGCCACTCTCATGATGCAGAGTTTCCAAAGCTTGACGGTCCGAGTGGCTTTAAAAATTTCGACACGCGGGGTTACTGTACGAAAATATTCACGCATTGCGCTTGGAAGGAAGAACTGGGTACCAGGTCTAAAAATAACCTGAGAGGATAAAGCCTAAATTAAGGAATAAATTCTCTTAGACCTAATTTTCACTAGCGACATAACGACATAAACATAACGAAAAAGAATGACGTTATGTCGTTGTTTGCAGTGTTAACATCTTGACATAGTCACATATTTGCAACATAACACATGGGCATAGCGACATAAGGGTAAAAAGCCTGATCTTTTCCTTATACGTACTGTTATGGCGATGTTCACATTTCCACATATAAGCTATGATGTCGCTGTCATTATGTCGTTTATGTCGCTAGTGTGAACCGGGCTGGACTTTTCATCCACTTTATCCAAATCAAACCCCGCTCCTCGTGCCCAGAGTGCGCGCTTCTCTTGATCAGCATCAAGAATTGCTGGCCAAGACGAGTGCGGAGTCTGGGACGAGAATGTAGGCCAAAGTCAAGTCGTCTTTATTTATGCAGGGTGGCCCCTTCTGCACTAGTCTAGGCTGGAATCAATAGGGGCCGCCCTGTAAAACTCATGGCTACAAGGTAAAAAGTCTATCAGTATAAAAATATACTAATGTAAAAAAATATATATACTTTATATAATAACCAAATCAATGCGCGCGCTCTGATTGGTCAATCAGCCATACTTTATTGCGCCGGTAAATTCATGGCAAAATCACGCGTCTTCTGAATTATTACACAAAAGCAATAGACCACAAGTTTCTGTGGTTTATAGGCTGATAAACCACTTTAGATGTTGATAGAAAACTCGAAGAATTCGTGAATCACTCGCCTGCGGCTCGTCATTTACGAATTCTTCTCGAGTTCTTCCAACATCCCGCGCGGTTTATCAGCCTATAAACCATAGAAACTTGTGGTCTATTGCTTTAATATAAAGTTTACTACATATGTACAATAATTGTTACTGAAAATAGGAACTACCTGTTATAATAATGGATTAAAACTAGCTACAAAAGAACTGGCCCCAGTTGTTCAAAGGCTGAATAACGCTATCCACCGGATAAGTCGCTATCCAGTATATGTGTTAACAAAACAAACCACGCTATCCGCTACTTTCATTGATTTCTTGGATTTAAGAAAATAAGGCTGAACACAAGAATGCAACTGTGTTTATTGCTAAACTTAATTCAGGGTACGGTTAGGCAACTGAATGTAGTTTCTAGGTCAAGTGTTACGACGTGAATTTTATTACTATTTATGGGGGGACTAAATTATTTAAAGATATCTCAAGACTAAAATACACCTATAGATTTTTCATTGTCTTTCTAAATTCATCTAACTTAACAATGTATAATAAACGTTCTTTGTATTACATACTGGGGACTAAGTTATTGAAAAATCTCAAGACTAAAATTACACCTATGGATTTTCACTTTGTTTCTAAATTCATCCAACCTAACAATGGATAATAAACCTTCTTTGTATTATATACGCTGCTCTATTTCTATTTTGAAGACGCTGTAAGTTTTTACTGACAGTTAACCCAATACTGTGCTCGTAATTAGTTGTAGTACTAAACAATTGTATACGCATAACGCTGAGCCCAATAAGCTGAGTAAGAAACCTGCTTTTACGATAACTTCAGAAATTCACGCGTGCTCATTGGTTTAATTTTATTGTCCATATGCGGACAGATACATAAATTTGAAATTCATGCGACGCATCAGCAAGCGAGAGCGGGCAGTTCGACAATTTGTTATCGTAAAAAACAAATTGATGTCAGTTTTTAATGCGACAGACGCATAAAAAACTGACGTCAATTTGTTAAATTGCAAAAGTAAAAGAGAAACGTTCATAGGATTGCTCTGATTCAAAAACGTTTTAAACTGTCCTTGTACGATGTGCACTGTCCTTAAATGCTTAAGGGCCTAATCTGGCAACCATGAGGACATTAAGATCCTACGGTTTTGGCGCTTCGTTAATCGACTGGGTGAAAACCCTGTATAGTCATAGTGAAAGCTGTATTCTGAATAATGGATGGGCAAGTAATTTTTTTGAGATTCAAAGAGGTGTAAGGCAAGGCTGCCCGCTCTCACCTTATTTATTCATCCTATCGGCAGAGGTGCTTGCCACGGCAATAAGGAAAAATACTAATATAAAGGGAATCTCTGTAAATAATGTGGAAATTAAGCTAAGCCAGTATGCCGATGACACGACACTTATATTAGACGGTTCACGCGAATCTCTTCTTTCATCCCTTGCAATGCTTGACGATTTCAGCAAAGTCTCTGGCCTCAGACTCAATGATAAAAAAACGGACGCTTTATGGATCGGCGCAAGTATTGGAAATGATAAAATTCTGGTACCAGGAAAAGAGCTAAAATGGCCAAAAGACAAGGTTAAATTCCTAGGTCTATGGGTTTCAACACAGCCCGAACTATCTGCCTCTTTAAACTATAACGAGAAACTTGAAAAAGTTAAAGAACTCCTAAGATGCTGGAAATACCGCCGACTCACATTGTTAGGGAAAATCTCTGTTATCAAATCACTAATTGTCTCCCAATTAGTTTATCTACTCTCGCCTCTTCGCTCTAACTACAAGGTTTTAAACGAAATAAACGATTTACTCTACACTTTTCTATGGAATGGTAAAGGCGACAAGATAAAACGGAAGGTAATGATTAACGACTTCGGTGCTGGTGGAATAAAAATGGTTGATATTAGCTCCTTCAATAAATCCCTCAAAACCACATGGATTAAAAAATATTTAGATAACAACAACAAGGGAAAATGGAAAATCTTTTTTGATATAACCTTCAAAAAATATAGCTGTCAAAACTTTTTTTCCTACAACCTCAACGTTAGAGACACCGTATCGTTAATAACAACTTCGGACGCCTTTTTAAAAGAGCTATTAGAAATTTGGGCAGAAGTAAACTTTGAACCCGAAATAGCATCGAAAGATCACTTTTTAGACCAACAACTTTGGCACAACTCCTTAATAAAGATAGCTAACAAAACAGTTTTTTTTCAAAATTGGTTCACTAAGGGAATAACTCGGGTGAAACATCTTTTAGGACCTGACAACAACTTTCTCTCGTTAAATGACTTTCGCTGTAAGTATGAAATAGACCCTCGCCCTCTCAGCTTCTATGGTTTAATATCGGCTGTAAAGGCTCTCCGGATCGATTCTAATTTTCAAGATTTGCAGAACACCAACCACGAAAAGGAGCCACTTACAACAAGAATTCTAGAAGCCAAAAAAGCAACTACATTAATATACAAAATACTGATTGGTAACAAGAGTTTAACCCCAGAGTCAAGTCAAAAGAAGTGGCTAGAGGATTGTGGCCTACCAATAGACGACAACATAAATTGGGCTGCTGCCTATCTTTTAGCTAAAAAATGCACAAAAAGCACTAAACTGATGGAGTTTCAGTTTAAATTCCTACATAGACGTATATCAACCAATAGGTTCTTGTTTAGAATAGGTCTAAGGGGCGACGAAAATTGCAGTTTTTGTCAAACTTCCTTAGAGTCAATAATTCATCTTTTTTGGTCATGCCGCCAAACATCCCACTTTTGGAATAGACTTATCGAATGGCTGAAAAACTTAAATTTACTCCCTAGAGAGTATACTTTGACAAATCTCACTGCCTTGGGTCTGAGGCCAGATAGCTCTCAATTTGCACTTCTTATTAATTACTGCTTTCTCTTAGCACGATATCACATATGGCGCGCTAAAACAAAAGAAGGTCATCCAAATCTAACGTATTTCATATGCACACTAAAATCACGATATGAAATAGAAAAAAGAAGTGGAGATACAAAGAAATGGAAACCTCTTGCAGGATATATGCGGATTTAATTGATATTTCAAATTATATTTTCTACACCTATCTGTACTTATCGCCTACTTATTAGTCTATTTCTAATCTCCTATCAGGTGCTCATCTCATGTCATCTATAATGTACCACATGCCTTTGGTCTGTCTTTTATGTCTCTATTTCAGTGTAAATTTAAGCTGTAATTAATTATCCATTCTTCGTCTATTTTTTCTTTGCCCCTTGTTGTCACCGTATTTGTTATTGTATTGTAAGTCGAGTAGATATTGTAAAAAAAAAATAATAATAATAAATAATAATAAAAAAAAAACAAAAAACAAAAAAAAACCATGAGGACTCATTTATTACCCTAAGCTGTGAAACATCGTAGATGCCAGGTTTGTTTGAAGGTATTCACTAGCTGTTCGAGACTATTAAAATTGTGGTACCTCAGGCTATTGACCTTTCCCGCATTCCAGCAAACAATGGCACCGAGTCGAGGTTGGGGTGGACAAAAATACTGTAAATGTATGAAAATGTCCACCCCAACCTCGCTCTGGTGCTATTGTTCGTACGCACTGAAGTGGAATGCGGGAAAGGTCTATTGTGCATTTCAAGTTTAGCTAAGTACCTAATGCCTGTGCGAGTCTTTTCTTCTCTTTAAATTAAACCTAAAGAAAGGTCTTTAAATGAATATACATCACACATAACCTTTATTAACATGTCAAAATGTTTAGCCGAGTCGAGAGAAAACGTTTCTCTACTGGGACACTTAATATAATTAAAAACCTACTTATGACCCTCTAAATGACTAATGACTACTTAACTGATTACTAATCGATTACTGTGAGATTGGTCATTGATTTCATTGATGTCATCGATCAGTTACGTCTGGATCTCAGGACAGCTGATGAAATATGTCGCAGAGTCGTTTTCACAACCTAAGGTCAGCTATCGCAGGAAAGCCACATTCACTTAACAAGTCGTACAAATATCCCACAGTTATGTGGCGCTGCTTAACAATGAAAGCCAAGGCAGCATCTAGTGGGTTCAGAGTACGGTTGTCAAGGAAACGAATCTCTTGCGGGGTGAGGCCCAGTGCCTCAGCAACCAATTTCCACTCTTCTCCACCTACGACAAACACAAAATCAAACATTCATTCCTGTGATCTCGAATAAGGCACGAATACAAAAACGTTTTCACTCCACTAAATGGTCTTTACATTTGGACAACTGAAACTCCAAAAAGATGAAAGAAATTGCTGGAATTAAGACCATGTTTGTTTTACTTTTAAGTCAAAATAGCTGGGAAATCTTCTTGTGGCACCAAATGAGATAATGAGAACACAAATTGCCATCTGTATGAACTGCATTCACCATTTTCAGAAGTTACTATCAGAAACCTGCTCGACACAACTTACCACACAAATCAACTGTGAGGTCTCTTCTCTTGGAAACAGGTATATTCCCGACATCAAGGTGTTCAGACATCAGAGGACCTTAAGAAAAGAAAACGGTATGATCAGAGAAAAAAAACAGGAGGGGCGCTGTTTTCTTGGCGCACGGACATAAGGTCCCAGCTTAAACTGTATTACGCAATCTCCCCTCTCCACCCTCCCCCACCTCCTGACATGATGGGTAGATCCCCTAGTGATGAATAAATAGTTGAACGTGGTACTGCATGCAACCTCTGAGTGACAACAAGATTGGTTATTGAACGAACAGCAGAAATTCTACCTTTCAGATCATACTCTATTTGAAATGCTTATATAAAGCGCAATTTAATAAACAAGTCAGTGTAACAATTAAAACTTATTAAACGTTAAAACACTACAACACACAAACGTAATACTATTGGCCCAATGTTAAGGGCCCACTGACGTATTTTTTGGGGTGCGTTGCTAAGGATGTAATGGTCAAGTAACTTGAGAGAATTTGGCATTATTTTGGTCAGTTTCAAACTTTTGTTAACCAATGACCCCAATTATGACGTCATTATGACACGCCCATGGTCACGTGACCGATAAAAGAAAACTCTGAATTTTTCTACGTGCTACACAATTTGTGTATTTAATCAGTGGTTTGATACTTTTTTTCATTTTTGTATCCTGCTAAGCATGGGTTTCTTTTCATTTTGAAAATGTTCTTTTCAACGAGATAAACGATACTGAAATACCCATAACATTTTTAAACAAAATGATTTGAAAAAACCAATGCTTAGCTATATTCTGTATTTTGGGGTGAACTGTGTCACATAAAAAAAATATTAATTCAATTTAAAGACCGCCGGAAATTTAGCGTTTTTGCCAAACCGGAAGTGACCCGAAGTCAGTTCCATTACACATGCGCAGTTGATCTGACAGCGCGAGGTGAACACGTTCGATCAGGGTGCTTATACGTAGGGCGGTGAAACGAGCGGGTTCGAGCAAAAAGGTGTGATGCAGTAGACTTGGGTCGAAACTCATGTGAATCAGCAACTTTTTTGCTGCATTTTTTGTTCTGAGGCAATGGGAAAAGGTGAGTTTTTCAGGGATGAAAACAGGACTTTAAATTTCGCGCTGTGAATGAGTATGATCTTCTCGCGCTAGTTGTACGCGTAAGCTTTTGATTTACAAATAAAGTTTATGCAAGAAAGCTCTTCTCTCTGCTATCGAGTTAATTTGTAAGTTTCTCAGAACAATGCTTAATCATAACCAATTTCTGTTTTCGATAGTTTCTTATTCTTTCTACCTCTTTGTCGAGTTGCAGAAGTTTTAATTTTGAAAGGAAAATCTGACGCGTACAAGTAGCTAATTTGCGTAGTGGAGCGCTTGTACTTTCATGTCCGAGTCGGTGTCAAAAACTTGACAAAATATGTTTTCGCCATCTATTGTGCTGAGATGCTGCAACAGTTTTCGCCAACGCTATAAGGCTACTAACATCATTTGTGTTTCTTCAGCAAAGTGAAATTTTATACTGGGAAAATAAATTAGACAAGGAGTCTAGAGAACTCAAACAACAAAATCAAAATCGTCATTCGGGTTGAACTGTTGGTCAAAGAAAGCGATACCGTAACTTTGCTGATTATCTCTGTTGTCTTCCGATATTTACAGCTAAACTTTCTCTCCCTACTTTCCTTCCCGACATTAAATCAACCCATGTTTTTGTAATGTTTTGTATTTTAATTTTTCTTGGTTTGGTTTTGTTCCTTTTTAAAGTTTTAAAACGACTATAATTGAAACAATTAGGAGATTGTTATCAAATTTTCCAGGTCAGCGAGTGGGTTTTCTGGTCAGCTCACGATACAATGACGTCAGTCACCGGAAGTGACATTTCACTTTCTTAGCAACGCGCGAAAATCCGTCTGTGGGCCCTTAATTGCGATTACAAACAAATGGATTTATTTGTTGTTACTATACCTTGTTATACCTCCCAACTCAAATACGTTTTCCGATTGGATGTCCCTGGATATCACGTGCTGTGGGTCAAAACTCACTAACCCCCTAGGGAAATAACAACTTGAGCTTTCGACTCGCACGTGATCACATCGTGCTCCTTGGAACCGCGGTAAAATTGTAAGCCAGCCAGCGTCAAGCAAACGATTTCTTCGCAGTTTTTTTTTTAATTTTTGAGTTGGGGTGTATAATAAAACACTTAATGCCGACCTTGAGGGTCTCGGGGAAACAAAACTCATTGATTCCCTCGGGGCCAGTCCAACGGCTCTAAAATGACATACGAGTATGCACCAGTGTTCGTCTTTATCTCATATAAAAGGGACTCTGTCTTAAAGTGGTTCATACAAGATAAAGTCTGCATACAAGCCAAGCCCCAAGTCCGAGTTTCTGTAGCATGAAGCGACTACGAGTAGTTCTACTTCCCACTAGATGGGATGTTAGTTCTTCACAGGGTTACCCCAGCGTGAAATTTGTCGGTACGCATTTGTTCAACTAGGCGGAGAGATCCAATGTTTGAGTAAAGTGTTTTGCCCCAGGACACAACAGAATATCCTAGCCAGGGCTTGAACCCGGACCACTCGATCTACAATGTACAGTCAACTGCACTAACCACGCCCTGCATATATGTATGGCGTTTATTTGGCCAGATTTTAATCTGCAGGTTTTAAGTGTGCACTTTCTTGTATGTGACGGTTTCAGCTTACCAATATCTTTACAATGTTGCAATTTGCAAGATAGTGTTAGTTTCTATGGCAAGTGTTCTTACTGCCAGCAACTAAGACTACAAAAATAGAGGGGAAATACCAGTAGCTGAAAGCATGATATTTCAATGTCACACTCACCAGTCGTTCCAGCTGGTGTAATCTCTCTCAAACGTTCGAACACATCAAGCCTCTTTGATTCTTTAGCTGTCCTTGCTAAACAACGTATCAATTGCTTGGTTTCAGGCCCTGGCTCTTCCAGAGAGGCTTGGTCCGGCTGCAGAGTCTCTTGCAATTGAAGAACAACCTGTTTGGCATCGGACGACTGGCACAAAAGGGATTCTTGAATCTTACAAGGAAGGGCAATTGCTTTGCTTCCTATGAATGAAGTTCACAAAAATTAGATCTTAATATAAGCTTTTCAGAAGAAAGTTGTCATCGTTCACGGTGACATTGTCACTTGTTCCAAGTTGACATACTGCACACAAACGTCAAGTAGCTAGCTTAGTCCTCTTCCTCCACGTGATTCAATTTGAGAGCCTCGAATCCTCAAGAAATATAGACCGGAAGCTTCGGGGAGCAGGGTTGGCGCAGTGTTGAGAGCGCTCGCCTCCCACCAATGTGTCCCGTGCTCGATTCCCGGACCGACCCGGCGTCATGTGGGTTGAGTTTTCTGTTGGTTCTCGTCCCTGCTCCGAGGGTTTTTCTTCGGGTTCTCGGGTTTTCCTCCCTCCACCAAAAATCAACACTTCTAAAATTCCAATTCGATCTGGAAACAGTGGATGAAGAGCCACTTCGTGGAAATGCCACTGCAAATTCCCATTTATTTTATTTATTTAAGTTGTCTTTATGAAGGTAGGTACATGTACCGTCCCTTACAAACGCATACTACACTGACAGAAGTGTTGAATGTATTTTTGAAGGGTGGCTCATTCAGTTCAAAGGCTCTGTTATCCATGTCTGATGTTGTTTAGCATAGATTTGTACAATTGTATTCGTCCGTTTTTGTCTTAGGTTTAGTTTTGATTAAGAGTATACAGTGTTAAATCACATTTCCAGACACCTGAAAGTTCTGCAAAAATACTCGGCTGTACGTGTTATTCCGAGTGTCCTCCCGGTGTATGGCAATGGGCCACAACATGGTCACTCGTGTTTGATATATTACTTTTTAATAAGTTAAGCTAAAAAGCAGCACTAAAAGGGTCTTTACTAGGTGGAAGAAAGTCTCTACACTAATATCGTTGGCTAGATTTAGAAGGACTTTACATAGTGAGCTTTTAGTTGAACACATAACCACGGGATAAATACAATGATTCTTTGCCTCATTACGGAAGCAATAAAATGGGCGCAGAAAGTGGTTCAGTCCTTCCATCTTTAGTTCAGGCATTTAGAGTCTGATGACTATAAAACTAGGTTACCTTGCACATTGGTCAAAGTTTCCCCATTATGCTTATCAACTGTGAGCTGTGGGAAAAATTGAAACAGAAAACGGGAAGATTGCATTCCTTATTATACTCACTTGCTAATCAAAGAATTACGTTCTGAATTCATTTCGTTTTACACTTCTCTTCAAAACAACACAAGCAACAAAACGACAAGAACCACAACAGTCTCTAATGTACCCATTTATAACAATTTTACCGATGTACGGTTCACATCCTTAACTAGGTAGAGTAAAAATATTCTGCATCATTTACCTGATTTTGCGGAGGGCCAAACCATGGTGCGAACTGCTTGTGGTTGACTCTGTTGCTCCGTGCAACAGCTGATTTGGTGCAACATATGACCTTCTTCACACCACACAACTGAGACTCAGACCAGAAGTGCAGGCATTCCTCTCGCTTGCAACCTTGTCTAGCATGTATGCGACAGAAGTTAAGCGCACCTCCTGGACAACAGACCGGGCAGATGAAGCTGACTTCATATTTCATATTCTTCAGCCAACAGAACTCATTTCGAATGGACTCGAGTATCAGTCCAAGCTTCCTACGTACTGCATGAGCACAGGTCACCTCGCACGTGTCATAGCTGACATCTGCAGAACAAGACAGCTCTGATTGTAAACTGTCTGCTGAGGTTTGACTCGTCCCTTGGTGAACAACAACTTCAATGGAAGATGAATGGCACAGAAGGATTACGGAGCAGTCTTCCTCTTGAGAGGTGTAAAATCTTGCGAAATTGTGGTACAGTTGAGGCTTCCCTTGTTCTTCTTGATCCCACTGAAAGAACTGCAGCACAAGTCGGGGAAACAAGCCAGGTGGAACCTGACCAGATTCAAATTTAAGGAAAAGTGGGGGAATACGAGCTGATGCAACCAAGCTCATTATGCCCTCGGGTGGGTGTGACATCAACATAGACGGCACCAGGTACTGCTTATTACAAGAGGCATCAGATGAAGGCCAAGAACAAACCAAGCTGAATTTCTCCATGATCGCGATAACACTATCAAAGGTTTCTTTGTGGTCCAGTAAAGGAGCCCAAACACGTTCTAACAGTTTTCTCTCCAGGATCCCATCATTCTCAAGCTTATCCCAAAGTGTTTCAAATTTTCTCTCCTCGAGGTTATAAGGCCTGACGGTTATCACCTGTTTAAACACGTCAATCAACCACTGCGGGTCCAAGACTACCAATTTATCCAGCTCTGGAGTGTCACTGAAGTGAATCAAAATTCTCTTGTCATGCAAAAAGTTCAATAACGTCTGGAATTCTTGATCATCAATGATATTGCATGCTTCAGATGCGATTGTTTTCGCTGCATCACGGCCTATCCATTTCTTACCACCTTCTTTCATGGCCTGAAGTTCCTTCTCATACTTAAGCCATTTGATTGGAATGGCTTCCTTCATTTGAGGCAGTGCTTTAGAAACGGCAAGTATTTCTTGACGCAGACGCACGACTTCTGGACACTCAGAACCATGACCCGACTTGGTGTTATCCACAACGAAGCGATCATACAGGTGGATTTTGTATGGTTTGGTCCGCAAAGAACCAAATATTTCCCTGGCTAGTGTGGTTGGATCAGAATG
>JAHPZR010010954.1:0-12500 GCA_019787425.1 Platygyra sinensis | reverse complement strand
CAAAACTGCATGTGAAATTTGGACCGTTTTTGACAAAGTTCGCTTTTGAGTAAAATACCTATCAATGCCCTCTTTCCACTGAAACATTCATGAAATGAACTGAAATTAATTGAAATTCAATTAATTCAATAACTCAAGCAAAAACTTCATTTGAGAAAGACTTCTTTAAACTGATGAATATGATTTTTCAACAATAACCAGTGTATGCATTCTCAGATCCTCTCAAAATAATCTCAATTTTAATCTTATTAAAATGCTTTTTCTGTTGCAGCACCTCATCTCTTAGTAGATTATGCTGACTCCGATTTATTGACATCTTTAAACTTTAACTACTCACTCTCCTAAAATTAATTAAATTGATGTTTTGTTTTTGCTTTTTCCATATTGAAGTGAATAACTCATTACAGTGGTTATCAGTCACACGCGCCCTTAAACGATTTTTTCCGATTTCAAAAACTATGTTTTGGTGGACGTCAATCAAACGTATCCATGACAATAGTCGTGTTCATTTCGTGTCACTTTCACGGCCATGTTCGATCGTCGTTGGATTAGGAATAATCGCTCAGTCATTTTGACAAAGTACTTTGCAATTTCGCTGAGATTGAGGGCTATTATGTAGAGAAAACGTGTTTTGTCTTTGAATTGCATAGGAGAAACACTTTTTGCGAGCGAATTGAAACGTTTGTGAAGAAGGCGGCGTTCGAAAACAAAACTAGAGCCGTAAACGATCCGCCAAAGAGAAGTCAAAGAAACGAAAGATACAAGGTCGCTGAAAAAGTTGGCCTCTGAAATGAGTCGCGTTATGTGGAGATTGACTTCTTATCAGCTTGTTATGGATGCAGATTATTTTCGCCGCAGAAATTCTCGTCATTCGCCTTGCTAAAACATAATCCAGAGATCTATCCTGAAGAGTTTCAAGCGTGGTTGGAACCCGGGGGTTGGAATACCAAACAGGCAAATTATATGCAAAGCAAACCGTCAGCAGAACCTTACGGCAAGTGGGATTGTCAGTAATAAAAAGGTAATGAAAGTCGCAAGAGATTAGCAGTTAGATTTTTGTAGTCTATTCTGTAATAAAGGTTATTATTTATATTTAGTTCAATCTCATGTTGTTGTGGTTGTACACTGTTTGTAATTTTGCAGCTTCAAAACATTGCCCGTGAGCGAAACGAACGAAAAGGCGCTTCAAACGATTTTATAAGTCTTACTTCTCAGTTCCTGTTTATCGACGAGTCAAGTAAAGATGAAAGAGCAACTCGGATACTCCGAGAATTGACACTGAAATAATGGTTCTAAAAACTCCGCTCGCCGTTATTGTCATGGATACATTTGATTGATGTCCACAAAACGTAGTTTTCGAAATGGGAAAAAATCGTGGGAGGTCGCGTGTGACTGATAACCGCTGTAAAGAACTCCATAATTGTCATACATGTCAGAATGAATAAATAAACCTACGTGGTAATGCTTTACCAGAAGGATCTGATGTTTGTAGGTCACTGGCGATTCCTTTATTTAGGGCTTCAAAGAATTTACCGTATTTATTCGCCTATAAGCTGAGCGATTTTTGCAACAAATTAAACTGAGAACAGGTCAAATCTCACCAAGATAGGCGGTTCGGCTTATAGCCGAGTATTTTCGTCAAAAAAAATTACGGGTGCTGAACAAGATTTGAAATTCAATGTTTATTCGACTATAAGCCGAGCGATTATCAACAAACACAAATTTCTGAGATGACAAACGTCAGCTACTCGAGGCATTTTGTTATCGTTGATGATGGCGTCGTCTTCTGTCTGATACATCAAGAGCATTTGAGATCCTACACATTTTGAATAATCTCCTCGATCCAGTGAGGCTTTAAAGTCTGGATCACTGCATAACTCCTCTTTTAGCCGCTTTCGGCAATTTCTGTAAAGATAAAAGAGAAGCAAGATTTTAAATCAATGGGTGCTTTCCATTATGCCAAACTGACCGGTCAGAGATCAGTGGGAATACCTGAGGAAAATGGAACGACATTTTCCGATGAAATTGGACCAACCAATAGAAATGACTGTTGTCATTTTAAATTCTTCTACCGAATTCCCTTATTAGGGCAAAGAACCGATTTGTCAAAAATGGAACGGTGAATTTCGGTCGGAATATTCCGACCGAAATATGTGGACCACCTCCAGAGGTGATCCCGAATATTCTGGTCAGAAGAAACCGAAACGAACCTTTCCATTTGAATTCCAACCGAAATTTCCGGAATCTTTGGCATAATGGAAAGCACCCAATGATTTGACTCCTTTTGACAACATGAGAAACTGGCCAATCAGAAGCGGTCATTCCCACGGCTTGTGTAAACATTGCAACACGATCTGACAGAAATGAACCGATTTACATGTAAGCATTTCATTGTTTTAAAAAAACGAAAGACTTACTTGACTTCCTGCTCTGAGAACCAATCCAGTAGTGTTTGATCCAATTCAGGATTGTTTGGCGAGTAACAGCCCATCGTCTTTTGTTTTGCCGGCATTTTTAGCTCACCATTGAAGAGGTTCGCTTGATCCTTTCGCCAGCGACGAACAGTGAACCATCAATTCACTAATTCCGTAATCTCTAGCGATCTCAAAGTTGTTTTCGACGGCCTCTGCTTCAGCAATGACTTTTAGTTTGAAGGCTAAGTTTTACGAAGAACAACAATCTTTTGGCATGATTGATTACGACAACTTTGAAAGAGAGGGATAGGATTCAAGACTAGACTCAGGTGAATGTTTTGTCATGTCACACGTGGTTCTATTGATTTACTTCAAACATGTAAAGCCGGATCACATTAAATTCAACTTACTGGCATCTTGGTTGTTGTTTTTGCTTTGAATTAAGTGGTTGTATGTTTACCGAGAGGGAAGCTTCTTTTGTTTTCGGTTGACATTAATTTGTGTCTCTTAACGACATGTGTAGAGTACTTTGCAATTATTGGTTCTCGGCTTATAGCCGAGTGTTTTACATTCATTTTTCAGTAAAATCTAACAGCTTCTGATGTAAAAAAGTTTAGGGTCTCGGCTTATAACCAAGATCGGCTTATAGGCGAATAAATACGGTACGTTGCATTTCAGGGTCAAATATCAACCTATCAAGAACTGATTTCTCCCTTGTGGGCTGGTCACCATAAAGGTACTCAGTTTTACCACCCATCCAAGATTCATCTTCGGACATAACGGTGGCATTAACTAAACCAGGATTCTTGGAGCCTGAAATTTACACAATATCACAGTCATGTTCACTGGTAACCATTATATAACATATAAAGTTAATAAAATAATTGAAGGCTTCAGTGGAAAAAGGGCACTAGTATTTTACTCAAAAGTGAACTTGATCAAAAACGCTACAAATTTCACATGCAGTCTCGTTTAGGTGCGTTAAACAATATTCTGTATGTTTTCTAGCTGAAGTTTGCTTCATTTTACGTATGCCAAAAAGTTGTAGTTGTTGCCACATCAGCACATTATGACCTCAAAGATGGTAATTCGACTTAAAGTACATATGAAGCGAAATCAGTTTTTCAGTAGTTTGAAAGTTCAACATTTAAAGACCCTATTCCAAAGTTTGAACCGTGTTTGAAAAAAATTGGCGATTTTGTAACACCTGAAAATTGTGCGATTTTGCCTTAAAAAATGGTCTTTGAATCGTGCAGCCAAAATGTCCTGATGACGCAGTGTTGTGGACAAGACTACAAGATTGCAATACGATACGGCGTGTATTGGCTATACACAACAACGATATTCTCGTCGTCATTTGACGATTCAGAGAAATCACTCAATTCAGAATCGCTGGACATGTTGTTTTGCCTCAAAAACCGTTCGTTGTGATTAATTCTGTCCACAAAACTACGTCACGAGACGAAAATGCACAATAGAATCTAGTCCCAGTCCCCTGACCATTTCTTGACAAAAGTTGAGCTGTTTTCAGTGCCAAAAACATGACTAAATTTTTATTTTTGTGAACTTTAATGTTTACAATCGATTTATTTATATATTGGACGGTAAAATTATGCAAAAAAAAAAATTCACTTCATATGCACTTTAAAATCCAGCAAAATATTGATCTTTCGCAACATGTAATCTTAAAAAATGCTGATTTTAGGTAAAAACCTTTAAAGTTATGATTTACATTAAATTGTGACTGCAAAGACGTTAATTTCACTCAAATCACAGCGAAATGTTAATTTTACCCAATGCACAAGCTAGACACAGGGAGCGACAAAAGTGCTGTCCGATAGCCCGGGGCTAGTGGAATGACTCATTGGGCTAGCATTTTCTTATCATAGCTTTCCAGATGGGCAAGCACCGTTGGTTCCTTTTTTCTGATGATAAATTGACTTTTATATCAAAAAGTGTGTAGCAGAAAGATCCTGAGAGAAAAAGATAATCATAGCATGACAACGTCTTGTGCCGCAAATAACGTCATGACTTTTTCTGCTTACATAAGCGACCGAAATATATTTAAAATTTTGAAATGACAATATTTGCTGACTGACCGCGTGCAGTGCGAAACAATCAGTACAAACAAGGAACTGAAATATTTCCTATAGCTCACTGTTAACTGTTCTATAGATAATACACTAGGCAAACTAAAAGTTTGGCTGTAATTTGAGTGAAATTAC
Organism: Platygyra sinensis; assembly: GCA_019787425.1. Classification (NCBI taxonomy): domain Eukaryota; kingdom Metazoa; phylum Cnidaria; class Anthozoa; order Scleractinia; family Merulinidae; genus Platygyra; species Platygyra sinensis. The sequence goes on along the minus strand of JAHPZR010010954.1, from coordinate 7,861 downwards.
CGTCTTTGCGGTCGTGCGATAACATGAAATCAGAATTTTAATGGTTCTAAAAACCTGAAATCAACATTTTTTAAGATTACATGTGGCAAAAGATCAATATTTTGCCGGATTTTAAATGAAATTACCGTCTTTGCGGTCACATGCCGACGTGACAACAAATACAGGCAATTTGCATACCTAATATTTTGATCAAAGGGCTCTTAGAGCCAGCTCATTCATGTAATGACTAATGTGCATTCTGCTGTTTGGTTATGATAATGATAATGATAATGATAATGATAATGATAATGATAATGATAATAATAATAATAATAATAACTCAAGTAAAATAGCAGTTTCCCACTAAGTAAGGACACCTATCTACAATGTTAAAAACTATAGTACCCCTATATTCCCTATATAATTCCCTCTATAATCCCACCCACAAACCTAAGAATATTTACAATATTAAGAATAACAAAGAGTACAGTTAATACAGTTATTAGGTAAAATATGTTTAGCAAGGTCTGCCTTCCTGATTTTTCTTTTAAACTCATCTAACGTTTTTAGTTCTCTGAATTTCCTATCAATCTTAGACCATAGCACCGGTCCTATGTATCTAACCGAATGCTTACCATAACCCGTTGTGTTAACTCTAAGAATTATAAAGTCGTTATTTCTTAGGTTATACTGATTGCTTCTAATTGAAATATTGGTACAGTTGAATCCGTATGAAACAGCAGGAATGAAGTTCAAATAGATATCATTAGTCTATACCACACAAGTGAATAGTATTTTTTGCGCACGCTGATTGGCTAGCTTGGAGGTGATTAGCCAAGTAGTATTCACCTCCAAGCAGCCGAAGAAAAACAAAATGGCTTTTGTTGGTACATTGTGGATGAAACAGAGGCAGAAGGATAGCAATGTGGCTAATGAAACCAGTTACCCAAGGCTTACAAACGAAGAGAATTGCAGTCGTGATGAAGGCTCTGTAGAGCAGGATTCTTCATTTCCCTCTTCATCAAGAGATCTTCCAGAGAGAATTCTCACAGTTCACAGATCATGCATAAGAACTGAATTGATTGAACATTTAAAAGACTCAAGTGTAATGAACTGTAATATTGATTTTAAAGTGATTGATGGAAAAGGAGAGTTTGAAAAAGGTGTGGGTGTTGGGGTAATTTGTGTAGTGTACACTTTATTCTGGAACGAATTTTCTATCTCCATGACCCTCGGAGAGAGGGAAAGGGTTCCCTTCGTAAGACATGATTACTTTGTTCAGGAGTGGGAGGCTGTGGGGAGAATTTTAGTGAAAGGATTTGTTTCTGTCTCCTATTTTCCCACATTTTTTCAAAGGCTTTTCTATGCTACTGCCTCTTTGGCAACCAAGTTCCAGATTCCATGTTTGTTGATTCATTTACAAAGTACCTATCCCCAGTAGAGGACGAATTCATTGTAGATATTATAAGGAAGAATCAGCTTCCAGATGATGATGAATTTACTGATTTTCTTGAAAGATTCAAGTGTAGAAGGGTGGTTACCACTGAAAACCTTAGCCAAGTCATTCTTGAAATTTCCAAGCAGGAACTAGTTCAGAAACCACATCTCATGATTTCATCTTTGCAACCTTTTGTACAGCAGTTGAAACAGTACCCCCACTTCCAAACTATTACAGCCGTCGACGGCTTCTATGATGGTAATAGTGAGGAATAGTTCCCAAAATATACTGTCGGCCGACTGTGGGCCGACTGTTGGCCAACAGTGGGCCGACAGTCGGCCAACTGTCGGCCAACTGTCGGCTGACAGACGGCCAACAGTTTGCGTTATGTTTGAGGCCAAAGTGTTGGCCGACTGTCGGCCGACAGTCGGTGACCTGTTGGCAATCTGTCGGTAATGTGTCGGTAACCTTTCGGTGGGGCAAACAAAAATGATCGTAAACATTTACTTGTCTTTTGCTTCTAAACTACATAAAAAGAGTTTAAGTCATTTCATAACGATACCTTGCTCAGCACTTTCGATACTAGTATGGCTTTTGTCCACTGTTTTAGCGCTGACTAGCGATGCTTGTCCAAATTGGTTCCTATTCATTTATCTGCCATTTTGAAAAGTTTTTCTAGATCAGACATACATGAAGTATTGTTAACTATAGTTCCACCTTGTCACCCACAGAGGGATCACATGAGATAGCATTGCGCCTGCGTGAACTCAGTGCGTTGTTGCCTTCTTGGTGAACAGATTGTCTTTTCTGTCCTGCAAAAACTTGGTTTTTGCTACACACAATGCCGCCTGATTCGCCTACCAAATCATCGAAAGAAATTCATGTAGAGATGCACCCGGCACCAGGAGACAGACTTTCCAAGTCTTCGAGACACGGCAATGACAAAGACGGGAAAAAGGTCATAATTGACTCCCGTCAAAATGAAGAAGACATGGCGAGCGCTCAGATCAGTGCTTTGCAAAAGTCTATGGAACAAGGGTTTTCCCGGATGGCCGAGTCGTTGACCACGGCCCTAACACAAACCCTTGAGAGGTATGTTTGTGAGGAGGTCACCGAGGGTGACTTAAACGACAATAATTTGTCAAACCCGTCACAAGACAAACCCAGCGAGAAGGCGGGAAAATCGTCTTCATCGAGCGAGCAGATGGATGTTGATGTCTCGGTCAATGACCTTTTGTCTGATGCCAAAGAACATGGCACTGGAAAGCAACATGAAGTCGAGGAGTCAGTTGGAGACTTCCTTAAAACTGTTCAAAATGACCTGAAGTCGGAGGAGACGGGACCTCCCATCCATGAAGAGCTCGCTAAAATTGTGACTCGTCTCGTGCGAGACGGCATGTTAGAAGAACGGCTGCAAGACAAGCTAAACAAATATCCACAGCCGGAAAACTGTGAAGGTTTAACGAAAGTTAGAGTTAACCAACTGATTTGGGACCACCTCAGTCCCACCATCAGGTCACAAGACTTGAAATTCCAAAAAGTGCAAACGTCTATCGTTAAGGGCATGACGGCTCTTGTTCGCGTCACTGACGCCATCTTGAAACGAGTTAATGAGATAAAAGGCGGGAAAGTGCTCGCTCAAGAGGCAATAGACAGCCTTTCACTTTTGGCACATGCAAATACTGAGCTTAATAATAGAAGGAAAGAGCTCATAAAACCGGACCTGCACACGGATTACAAACACCTTTGCTCAGCGTCTACAACAGTGACAGCTGAACTCTTCGGAGACGACTTGTCGAAGCAAGTCAAGGATATCTCCGAAGTAAACCGTGTTGGCCGGAAAGTAACTACTTCTACCGTCACTCGCCATAAAGGCCCGATCCACTCTAACTTTGGATACAAAAGCCAATCGTCTGGTGGCAGAGGGAAATTTTTTCGAGCAAGAGGAAGTCAGAAACATTTTTTAGGCTGGCGACAGACCGTAAGTCGCGGTCCTGCCACACCGAATTCAGAGAAGTATCCCAAGTCGAAGGGTCAAAGCAAGTAAACAAAGCTTCTGAGGACTTACCTGAGGTAAGTCAAAAATTGTGTCTTGTAGAACCAGGACAAACGGCAGGTAGATTAAAATTATATTTCCCTGAATGGCGAGAATTGACTTCCGATCCTCAGATTCTCAAAACCCTGAAGGGTTTTAATGTTGATTTTGTTGACTGCCCTCCTGTACAAATGTTTCCCCCCAAGGAAATCGCTTTTAATTCGGAAGAATCAGAGATTATCAGTTCAGAATTAGAAAAACTCCAGATTAAGGGGGTCATTGTGAAATCACAGCACTGTCATGGAGAATTTCTCTCTACTATATTTCTTCGTAAAAAGAAGACTGGAGGGTATAGGCTCATTCTCAATTTGAAGAACTTAAATCAACATATTAGTAACCACCATTTCAAAATGGAAAGCTTAACTTCAGCAATCTTGCTTATGACACCTGGATGTTATATGGCATCTGTAGACTTGCAAGATGCATATTATTCAGTTCCAATCAATGAGAATTGCCAAAAATACTTGAAGTTCTCATGGCAGGGGGAATTATTCCAGTTTACTTGCCTCCCAAATGGTCTTGCTTCTGCCCCCCGACTTTTTACGAAATTGCTTAAGCCCGTCTACTCCACCTTAAGACAAATGGGACACACAAATGTGGGCTACATTGATGATTCATACTTACAAGGGCTCTCATTTGAGGACTGCAGTAATAATGTTCTGGACACTGTCCACCTTTTCACTAAAGTGGGTTTTCTTCTGAATCAAGAAAAATCAGTTCTCGTACCAAGCCATGAGTTAACATTTTTGGGCTTTATCTTAAACTCACTCACAATGACAGTGAGACCAACACCAGAGAAAGCTGCAAAACTGAAACAGAAATGTCTAGTTGTATTGACAAAAACTCATGTTTCAATTCATGATGTCTCAGAAGTGATAGGCTTAATGGTTTCTATGTTCCAAGGTGTTGAATATGCACCGCTTTTCTATCGAAGCCTAGAACTAGACAAAATCAAAGCTCTGAAAGAAACTAGGGGAAACTACAACTCAGTAATGATGTTGTCAGATACATCTGTCATAGACCTAAAATGGTGGATCAAAAATGTTGAGAGTTCTTTTAAGTGGATATCCCATGGGGATCCATTCCTCTCCCTGTATTCCGATGCCTCAAAAGAAGGGTGGGGGGCAGTGTGCAAGGGAGATAAAGCAGGAGGTCGATGGACTGTAACTGAGTGTAACTGCCACATCAATGAGTTAGAAACACTTGCTGCTTTTTTTGCTTTGAAATCATTCTGCCCCTCAATGGCAAATTGTCATATTAGCATTTACATAGATAATACCACTGCTGTCTCTTACATAAATGCCATGGGTGGTACTCATTCTTTGGAATGTAATAAGATTGCACGTGAAATTTGGACCTGGTGTATCCAGAGAAATATCTGGGTGACAGCAATCTCATTACCAGGTAAAGAAAATGTTGATGCTGATAGGGAATCTAGAACATTCAATGATAATACAGAATGGTCTCTCGAGGAAAATATTTTCCACAGCATTGTTAAGACCTATGGCATGCCATCCATTGATCTTTTTGCATCTAGAATTAACAGGAAAGTTTCCCGTTATGTGTCATGGAGGCCAGACCCTGAAGCACAATTTGTGGATGCTTTCTCTTGCTCTTGGTCTCAAGAACATTTTTATGCTTTCCCTCCTTTTAGCCTGATACTTCGTTGTTTAAAGAAAATCGAAATGGAGCAAGGGGAAGGGATCATAATTGTTCCAGTCTGGCCCACCCAACCTTGGTACCCAAAGCTGATGAGTCTTTTGGTCGACACGCCCAGACTGATACCAGTGACAAGAGGGACATTGTATCTTCCAAGCAAACCCAGTCAACCACATCCCATGGAGGGCAAACTGAAACTAATTGCATGCAAGTTATCGGGGAATCCCTTACGAAGCAAGGCATTTCTGCAGAAGCTACCAAGATTATCCTCAAGTCGTGGAGGAAAGGCACATCTCAACAGTACCAATCCTATTACAAAAAATGGCTTGACTTCTGTCATAGAGAACAGATTAGTACAGTTCGTCCCTCTTTAGCCCAAGTCATCGAGTTTCTACTGACTTTATTTAACAATGGTCTTAGTTATAGTAGCCTTAATACTGCTCGCTCAGCACTTTCTTCGATACTCCCTTCCATAGATGGTATCCCAGTTGGACAACATCCTTTAGTTATTAGGTTTCTTAAGGGAGTATTTGAATCTCGCCCAGCCATGCCTCGTTATACAGCAGTTTGGGATGTAAACCAAGTCCTTGATTACTTAAAGACTTTGTGCCCTGTTAATGAGATTTCTCTCAAGAGTTTAACTCTGAAGCTCACAATGTTATTAGCTCTAGTCACTGCTCAAAGGGGGCAATCCCTTCTTTTTCTCAATGTGGACAGCATGATAGATTCTGGCTCCTCTATAGTATTCAGACTTCAAGAGCATGTTAAACAATCCAAACCAGGGTTCAAGGGTATGGTGATTGAACTTAAATCATTCACAGATCCAAGACTTTGTGTTGTGACCACTCTCAAGGAGTATCTGACTAGAACAAAGTTTGTGAGGGAGACTCATTCATGTAGTCAACTGTTGCTAAGTTATGTCAAACCGTATGGTCCAGTGTCTCGAGACACAATCAGTCGTTGGGTTAAGTTTGTTTTACAAAGTTCAGGTATTGATGTAAACATTTTCAAGCCTCATAGTACAAGGGCAGCTTCAACTTCTAAAGCAAAGCTGAGTGATGTTCCATTAGCAGATATTCTTGACAAGGCTGGATGGAAGTCAGAATCCACCTTTGCTAAATTCTATGACAAAAAGATTGTGGAAGACACGTTTGCCAATAAAGTTTTGCAGTAATGTGTTCACTTGTGTGCAATTGTTTCCTACTAGCCTGTGCATCTGTCTTTGAAGTCTCATGTGATCCCTCTGTGGGTGACAAGGTGGAATACAGAAGTTGAACGAGACTTACCGGAAGTTGAAGTTCGACTGGGATTCCACCTTTGTCACCATACACAGAGGGATTACATGCCCTCCCTTGGACCCACCCTGTTACTTATTTCCTACGATGCACATGGCTAGTGCTTTGAAGACTGAGTTCACGCAGGCGCAATGCTATCTCATGTAATCCCTCTGTGTATGGTGACAAAGGTGGAATCCCAGTCGAACTTCAACTTCCGGTAAGTCTCGTTCAACTTCTGTATTTTGCAATGCATTATAGGGCGATTGGAAAATTGGTTAAATCCGAAGTCTATTTTGTGTAAAAACAAAGATATGAGAAATGGGTACTAAATTTACCACTACATTTTGGTATGTGCAGTCAGGAGATGGAGTAAAAAAGCCTATTTTACAGTTCAAAGAGGATCAAGGAGATAGGTAGGAATGTTACTGGATCTGGTACGATCGACAGATTTCTATTTACTTTTTTCAACCGGAAAAGTTTTTGACTCTATTTATTTTTACTCTTTTTTCAGTCGATTTGTGCTCTACTTAACAGTGTCCGGCGACTGTCGGTCATGTGTCGGTAGAAGTAGTTACTTTCTGGCCAACACGGTTTACTTCGGAGATATCCTTGACTTGCTTCGACAAGTCGTCTCCAAAGAGTTCAGCTGTCACTGTTGTAGACAGTGAGCAAAGGTGTTTGTAATCCGTGTGCAGGTCCGGTTTTATGAGCTCTTCTATTATTAAGCTCGGTATTTGCATGTGCCAAAAGAGAAAGGCTGTCTATTGCCTCTTGAGCGAGCACTTTCCCGCCCTTTATCTCCTTAACTTGTTTCAAGATGGCGTTAGTGACGCGAGCAAGAGCTGTCATGCCCTTGACGATAGACTTTGCACTTTTTGGAATTTAAAGTCTTGTGACCTGATGGTGGAACTGAGATTGTCCCAAATCAGTTGGTTAACTCTAACTTTCGTTAAACCTTCACAGTTTTCCGGCCGTGGATATTTGTTTAGCTTGTCTTGCAGCCATTCTTCTAACATGCCGTCTCGCATGAGACGAGTCACAATTTTAGCGAGCTCTTCATGGATGGGAGGTCCCGTCTCCTCCGACTTCAGGTCATTTTGAACAGTTTTAAGGAAGTCTCCAACTGATTCCCCGACTTCATGTTGCTTTCCAGTGCCATGTTCTTTGGCATCAGACGAAAGGTCATTGACTGAGACATCAACATCCATCTGCTCGCTCGATGAAGGTGATTTTCCCGCCTTCTAGCTGGGTTTGTCTTGTGACGGGTTTGACAAATTATTGTCGTTTAAGTCACCCCCGGTGACCTCCTCACAAACATACCTCTCAAGGGTTTGTGTTAGGGCCATGGTCAACGAGTCGGCCATCCGGGAAAAGCCTTGTTCCATAGACTTCTGCAAAGCACTGATCTGAGCG
>JAHPZR010010953.1:5000-26895 GCA_019787425.1 Platygyra sinensis | reverse complement strand
CAGTTTATGTATGGTATTTTATTTAAAGAAAATGCATCAGTGATTAGTGCAGCATTTGTCCATAAACCTTGAGAAAGCTTGTGTAACTGTTTGCTACATGTAGACTGTACCATGTTACAAGAAATACAGGACAAAATTAAAGGTAAATATCCTACATTTTATGCATTGTGCAGTTCCAGAAAATATCCATACTCTCCCCCACAGAATGGATTGGAATTTCCTGGGGGTGGGGGGTTCTATATGGCCAAAAAATTTTAAAGAAATGTATGAAGCTTAATTGGAATTTTCAGAGGGGTGGCAGGGTTTTAGAAAAAATCCCTTCCGCGGGGGAGATATGGATAGTTTCTGGAATTACATAATATTAAGCCTATTTTGTTATTTTGGTGGAATGCATGGTGGGGAGGTTGAGTGGATGCAAATGATGTGTACTGATGTAACTGACTATGCCAATTAAAAGTCTACATGACTAACCTACACACACACATTTCTGTAGTTAGTACAAGTCAAACCAAGTACAAATTAAAAGTATTAGTAAGTATAATTTATGTATAAGATACCTTTTCCACATGACATTAAACATAGGCAAAGTAACAGATCCCTGCTTATGCCCTCCTGCTGTAGAAAACAAAGGTTCTCGCCAGTAAAGTGGCAAACCACAGGCCTGAAAGATATGACAACAAAGATTCTTGAACTACATCAAGGCTTCTTCACTGGTCTAACCAAGTAGGGCTTATCCTGATTTCTACAGCACATAATAATAATTACAGTGTATAATTAACAATTATTCCATGAGCGCGCGTTGGATATGAGATGATAGATAGCCAACGAGGCGCGTAGCGCCTAGTTGGCTATAATCATCTCATATCCAACAAGCACGAGTGGAATAATTGTTTTATTAAAACGCCCTCAAAATATAGAAAACTAGACTACAATAAAGATAAAAAGGCCCAAAAAATCACGCATACGCTCACCATTTTTGTAGGTCATGGTATAATGGCTCATATACCATGATGGCTTAGCCAATGAAAACTCTCGAATTGCATTATCCAACGATCCAGTTTTTAATAATTATTGTTATAGCAGGGCTCTGAGTGGTGCACCACAGCTACACGAACAGAAGCTTGTTCCACATGCATGCATAGAAATAGAAATTCATACAACTCTTTTTTCAATGTCAGCAGGGCTAGAGGCATAGATCATGGGTGCATGTGCCCAAAGACAAAGTTATGCAACAATATGGTGGACTTACTCCAGATAATACATGTACTTGGTCATGCAGTCTTAGTTTAAAGTGTATATCTTTGATATTGGCCATCCATGTTATCATAAAATTGACACCTGTCAAAATAAGGTATCTGCTGACCAGTATCATATGACCAGATTACTGGCAAAGGTTTAGAGCTCATAACTTAACACTAACCCTGGATAAAAAAGTTAATGGAGGAATAAGCTATTCTTGTGTACAAATGTTTTTTAGTGCTTTTGGATCAAACATAGGTCACAATAGTATCTAAACACCATTCTAATTTTCAAACTGTAAATTTTTTTAATTTTTTCAAAGCATATGTGACCCCCAGATGCTGTGCACGTGAAAAACATGACCCCTAGAGATCCGCATGATTTCATGCATGACTTATCATTAGCTACAAGAAGTTCATTTGTCATTCGTTGCTTTTTACTAAGGGAAAAAACAAATTAAAAAGGGGCAAATATTCTTTTGCATTTTAGTAATTTAAAGTTCTTGTTTGGGCCAATAAATTATATGATTTTTATTACAGCCGATGTTTAAATTCTGCACAATTTGAATTAATTTTGGTTGCGAGAAATTTAAAATTAACATTTAATTGGTTTCCTCTGGGCCTCCAGTGTTCACAGATTTTCACTAGCCAAACAAGCCGGTGAAGCGCAAAAACCACTAGCCAAAACGGAACTTTTACTAGTCTGTGGCTAGTTGGCTAATGTTAGTATCAAGCCCAGTGTCCTCTGCACCCTCTAATAAATCATTTATTGACCAATTGATCAAACCAAATATATGTTTTTATTAACCTAGCACAAGGGCCACACAGGGAAAATAATGGCATAAGATCTTGACAGAACAAATACAGACCAAGTGTAGTGACCAAGTGCAGTCTGCACAAGGGTTGACAATTTTATTCTCCCAGTATTAACAGTCCTGGGCTAGCTTGGTTGACAGAGTTTTACCACATGACTAAAAAGACTCTGTAAACTTCAAACACAAAATTCTGATTTATACTCAAGTCAAGAAAACATTTGCAAAAAAGGGCAAGAGAAAGAGAGGAAAAGAAGAATCTTAAAAGACTAATAAAAAAGGTCCTACTGTTAGTTCACAAACACTAAGCTATAAAAAGATTACGGATCATTCTAAACAGTGCCCAGTCTAGTCCTTTAAGAAAATGTTGGACCAGCAATGGAGCATTAGACTTTGACCATCTGAAGCATGTACAATCCCGGCCAAAAGTAGTTGGGACACTTGAGCTGTATCACATATCCCCTATCCCCCCTAATGAGTGTTGGAAAATATTGCATTTTTTCCAACAAAAGTGGAAAAAAAATTGTCTGGGATTGTAGATACTAGCCCCTGACAATAATTTTTTGACCTGAATGATCCTAGTTAACAATCAGTAATAACTTGCCGTAGGTAAATAAAACATACCAGTGTGCCAATATGTGTAAAATCCTATGGAAAAACTTGCTTCCCATGGATGAAATAATGCATACAGTATTACATGTAGATACTTGTATCAGTTATATGAGGTCCTTTGGGTCAAATTTCAGATGTTAAACTCTCACAATAGAATTAAGCCTGTAAAAGGAAACTTATGCTTCTTTAGGCTTAACTTGATGGTTTTCAGTTTCACTTCATTCAAAACCCCCTACCCCAAAATAATGCAAAAACTTAACACTGACAAATAATGTTATAAATTTAATTAACTTGCACATCTTGAAAAAAATTTACATGAAACAAGAGTTAGATTCATGATGGTGAAAACCGTGCAGGTTCTCAAGGATCTCCTTATCTTCAAAGACCAGCCAAAGAGGATCTTTCAATATCCTTAAAATTAAGGATTTTAGGATGGATATTGACAAACATCATAACAAAATAAGAATCCTTCAATATTACTTTGTGAATTATTTATCAAAAATGAGGATTTAACCTGGATCTTAAGCAAACATCTTTAGAAAAAAAACATTTAAGATGTTATTTGTGACAGATGTTGACTTCCCATATATAAAGAGAAAACATTCAAGAATTTACCAGAAGAGAAATAAGATTATAAATGTCACAACTACACTGACTTGAATTATCATTTCAATGAAATAAATAATACCTTGTTGAAAATCTTTCTTTTTTTGACAAAGCAGTGCTTATTTCCTCTAAACAGCTTCTTTAATTAAATAAGTGCATTTAACATGCCCAATAAAATAATGTCGAAAATAAAAATAACAATATATATATTTTTATTTTTATTAACCATTTTTCACCTGTTTTGTTATAAATATTGATTGTGTTCCCCACAAACTAGAAAGTTCTTAAACAGCCTTGTCAAAAATTTTCATTGTTACCAGTATGTGACTGTTATTCCAAGCTGTTAAAACGGAAAACAGTCAAAAGATCTAGAACAATAAGGTTGAGGACAATTCTCCTGTGCGTCACCGTTTGCTAAATACTCAAGTGAGAGATCCAAAGAAAGTAATTACTTCATGAAATATTCAAAGCAAAACACGTTTTTGAATTCAGCAAGCCAGCAATATAAATATTAAACGAAAACTTCTGAACAGGATTGAATGCCAAAGGTCTCTATTTTGCAGTTTAAAATATCAACTTCTTGATGAATGTTGAAAAATATTGACTTTAATTCCATATTGAGCCCGTCGCGAAGGGTTAGTAAACATGCAAGCCTAAATTGTACGGTGTTCAAAATGGTTATAGCGAGTTTCGCCCATAACGAGTTTCGCCCACATCGTTTCGCCCAGAGCGAGAATGGTTTCGCCCTCACTTGTCCATGCAATCTGAAAAGAAAACTAAAGTTAACTCGCAAAGGTATATGCCGAGAACAAACATTGTGTAATGCCGTGAAAACGTGACTTGTCCTGAGACCATGTTGAAACGAACAAGTTGTCACTTTCACTGAGAACCGAGCGAAAAGAGAGGTTTAAAAATGTTTATCGAAAAATTGTGACTATGATCTTGTCTTCATCTCCAGCACTTAATTAATTTCTCGAGAAGGTCGCGTTCGTTTTGTGTTAAAGCAAATTAAACGCTGTTGAAAACACTTGCGCGTGGAACAGAATCCGTGGAACATCGGTGCAAAATTGTATAGACAAAAAGTTTCGCTCGCCAAATTACGAACACGGCTTCGCAATTACTAAAAAAAAAGAACCGAGAGCTTTTAAAGTAGAGTAGAGGTCTCATTTGGTCTGGGCGAAACGAGTGTAGATCTGGGCGAAACGCTTCATGGGCGAAATTCGTTATGGGCGAAACCCGTGGTTACCTTCAAAATTAAATAAAAACACTTTAACTTAAGCATTTCCCATCGTTTGATTCCTCAGACGAACGTGTCATATACTTTTGTTCAAGCTGATATTGAATCAACAACGAAGACGGATCTTTCATGATCAAGAAGCTAATTTTAAATTTGAAAGTGCGACCACTGTGCATGCGGGAATAATTTTTTTTGCCAGTTTCGCAATTCGAAACAAAAGCTTGATATTATTCTATTTTGTATCCGTCTAAAAATTTTATCAGACAACTTGGTAAATATTAGAAACATTTTCCTTGAGACAGACCTACTAACGATCAGACATATTTATCACCATGGCTGATTGATGAACTCGAGAACTTATCTGTAAGCTTGTCTTTGCTTTCAGACATGAGAAAAAACAAACTCGCGAAGGTATCAAAAGATTTGTCATTTCAGTCCTAATCCATTTCCGCTAGTCTGTAAAAGAAACAGTTTTAGTCTCAGACTGGCAGACTTTGCTCTCACTGGTATAAAATTTCACTGAAAGTTCACAAAATAAGAACGTGACTGAGCACGATCAACCAAACGTGATAAAGCACTTGATGCTGAATATGGCACTCATGTGCCTTACCCTCCTCCTCAACTGAATGAAACTTAAACCAACATTGCAACGTTAAGTTACGAACAAAACGTTTGATCGCTACAGAATTCAGTCAAATTAAAATAAGCTTACTGTATAGTTAAGAGGTCACGAAAGCCCCACTGACGTTTATTCTTACATGTAAACACCACATCACAACACGTTTTTCGTGTTCGGCCAGGTTCTCTCAAAACGTCACGCTATGATATCGGGTAGCAAGTTTATTCTTGAGTTAAAATATATAAACCCCAACATTAGAAAAATACCATACCTTTACTACCGCTCCAAACTCCTCTTTGGGTATTCCGTGTTTGTAAAGTTTGAAAATTCTAGCCACTTTCTCCAACGTGATTTCACACTTGGTCGAGTCTTCTGGTTTTCCGAGCGGGAAGTAGAAAGGAGCCAATTGTGCGGCACAACCAGCAAAGATTCTCACATTATTCAGAACCAACTGTTTATCCTTCATCGGATACTTCGTCCCTTCATTGTTTTCTAACAGAGGCGACCGTGGAGGAGATTTCGAGCCAGTTCTTCGAGAACACCTCTCTCTCGGACTTCGCGGCGACCGCAACAATTGTGACGGAGAGCTGGTTGGTGGAGCCGGAGGTGAAATAGGCCGGGTAGCGCCGCCTATTGAATTCGGCGAGCCTGAATGTGACAATTGCCTTGGCGACAGAGGGCGGCCCTGGATTAACTTGTTCAAATCATTCCTGAGAATACGTTGAGTTTCGGGCATAGATAACCAGCGAAGAAACAGTTCGTCGACTTTCACTTTCAGTACGGGAGAAAGATGCGCCATAAAACTGAAGTTGCTCCGAAATGTTAACGTCAGATTGAAGTGGAAATCTATTATCTACGTCTGTACATCACTTCCTCCCATTGTGGTTGAGTTGGCCAAACTACGAAACATAAATAAATAGACCCCTTTTCATCAACCAGCGCAGTTAATATCCACGTTTCAAGCTTTAGTTTGTAATAACAATTTCCGTTGCTGATTTCCTTGTACTCGAAGTAGGATTGTACAGTACAATTCAATGGGCTCTACCAGCATTCGGTTCGCTTTGATACAAGCCGTTTCTTGAAATCATAACATGGCAATCCAAGAACATAACAACCACAGCCGACATAACTGACTTCACGCCATCTTTCGATCTCTCTGGCAAGGAAAAAATCGAAAATCGAATACAGCGCGGTAGGCCATGAGCAAACAGAACAGCGATCAGCGGTCTGATAAATAGAGTCGTTTCCAGTCTCTAGGACGAGAGCTACTCTGGAATTTGTGAGAAAAATTAATCAATGGGATTTATAAAGGATATTAAGGTCATTCCTCACATTTGCATTGCGCATCCTTTCTGCGCATAATTTATGGCGTCATTTAGCGCGCGCCCGTGCACGTGCATAGTAAAAACAGGACAAAATTGCCTTGATATTGAGCTCTGTCAGTTAAAAAATGGCTGTAGCTCACCAACGAGCATGGGCACCCCACCTTTTTTTACAGTCATTGTAATGAACCTACCATAAACTTTGCGTGAGAGAAGACTTATCTGACTTCTATTGCTGAAAATTGAATAAATAAGGAAAATAGCAGATACACTGTGTACTTTTCTGGTTTGCCGTTTGGTAACCATGTCAAGAAATTTGGTTCAAATTTTAATCGAGACTTCAGCTTTCTGTCTAAATCAAACTTAAAATGTTTATTTGTGTCCAATAAAATGTAATGACTGTAAATCAATGCGTGTTCTCATGAGTTTCGGTCACAAAGATTTTACAATTATTACTGGGAATGAGTTATTCTAATAAGTATTAAATAATGCCAAAATGGGTCATTTTCAATACCTTAGTACTCCTTAATGAGCATGGGCACCCCCATATTTTATTTCAAAATTGAAGTTGTCATATGATAAATATTCAGTGGGCAAAGTTTGAATGAAAATCTATTGTCAGTTTTATTTCAGGGGAATTACCTTAAGAACATATTTTCCGCGATATCGAGTCGGAAAATTATTAATTTTGGAACTGAACTTATGGCATATGGGAAAATCAGGCCAAAAATCAACAGGATAGGGGATCGTAAAAACTCTTATTCTTTGGCCATTTCAGCTTTAACAGAAATAATACAGAAATACTCAAACCTCCCTCTCCCATGGGGCCTGACATCATTCTGATCATTGATGGTGCCCACCACAACAAAACAAAGAAAGAAAGAAAATTGACTGAGCTGTGTAAAATTTTGTCGTTCTCTTGCTTTATTGCTTGATTAAAAATGACACATGGGGCCTGTGTGCCAACGATATCCCCCCCCCCCCCCCCACTGGAGTGAGATGTCAACTCTTATTTGAATCAGATGGAGGTGTCATGTTAATTCATGAAGGTTTGAAAAAAAAATTGCAGAAAACGCTCCTTTTCTTATTTCTGGGGCAGATCTAACATGAGACATGATAGCACACAAGAATAAAACTCCTTAAGTCACTGGTCAATTACTAACAGTAAGCTACTTTTCAGGGAAAATGCCCAGGGTGATTGCCGATGCTCTTTCATCAGAAGTGCCCAGCCTTGCTAGTCTGCAGTAGGCCAAGCTTTCTTGTCCCATGCATGAACCTCATTATTACAAACGTACCAAAATCGCACAACAGTCCTGGGCCCTAACAAATCTTAATTGAAAAACTCCTGGTACATCCCCTCAATTTCCGCTCAATGTTTGAAAGTGCTCAAAACTGGCTAAAGTTTTGTTTGTAGCTTTCAATTTTTTAGATGTCATTTTCTGAAGCCTTTTTCTATTGGTTTGTGTTTCATCTTTGAGAATATATGCTAAAAAGTATGGATCAATATCTGTATCTCGACAACTGCGCACCTACCCCTCCCCTAACTCAACAGTAATACTAACTTATTAACTTATTATAACATGTTGGGTTAGGGGAGGGGTAGGTGCACAGTTGCCCAGATACTGATCATATTGATCCAAAAGTACTTTGAGTTGTACGAAATAAAAAAACCTACAGCAGCTTCTTGGCCTGTGCATTTTGTCTTGTGATGTACTGGCTTAAGAGCGTGAAACACAAGGCAAAAACTCTACCTTCTTACAAAAGCTACATAAGAATACCATGCCACAAAAAAATGCAACACCAACAGCAATATTAATTTTAATGCTATGAATTTTGAAAAACTAAAACCAAAGATAAATGTCACACCATAGTTACAAATGTCACACTGTTACAACCCTAGGTTATAAACTATTTTCAAACTTTGCCAGTTCATAACTTGTCAGGCAAATGGCCATATGTTGTGTTATAATGCTATGTTACGTTAGACACACTCAATCATCACAAAGTAAATACTTTCTAGAAGAGTAAACACCAATAAATAACTTAATCTACTTGAGATAACTAGCAGATACATGTATAAGGAAACTTGCAAGTTAATACACTGAGAGAATATGTTTAGTCTTTCATTTAGCACTTCAAGTACAATATCCTTGATAGAAAGAAACCCTTTGGAGAACAATAAATAAATATTTACATAATTAATATATTATGTACAAACTTAGACTGAACAGGTTATGAAAAAACAAGCATTTTGAAGTTATCATGAACAAGACATTGTTAAAAATTAAGGCAAACTTTTCTGTTTTAGCCATAAGGGTATCTACTCAATGTTTCCTTAGTGTTGTTGAATGACCGGAAAGGACATAACAAAAATGCTGTCTTTGAATCTGCTCATATTAACTGTTTAGCATTGTTAGACAGTGTCACTTTTGATATATACTCTTTTAATTTCTCTTTCACGATGCACTTTAAAATGCTAAAAATGATGAATGATGCACCAGAGTCGCAAATGATTACCATTTTAACAGCTTTAATGGCATGACACGCAGGTGCTGTGAGGTGCCGTACAGGGATAGCCTGTCCCAATGTTCAACACATTCATGTTTTGAAATACAAGGAGATGCCTGATTTAGATTTATAACAAGGTCTACATAAAGGTATCCCTTCTAACATTTACAGATGAATCAATCTTGCAATTGCCACAAACATTTTGCCTGGAAAGTTTCCTAAAGCAGGGACTTAAAGTATCCTTCAAATCATAGACATCCTAGCTACCAGAAGAACTCACTGTGAGAAAAACTAGAATAACATTATGACTCTTCTCAGGGCTCAAAATAGAATTGCTGTTTGGTCGTTGGGGACAGGTTCTTGCCATGCAAGTTACTTTTCATTCTCACTTAGCCACTGGAAAGGACCCTGTTAAGTTGTCTGCCAATTAAATAAGGAAAAGTTAAAGACTTGCCCATGGCGAGCAAAATTAGAGAACTGATGTCCAAAGTGACACTGTCTAACAATGCTAAACAGTTAATATGAGCAGATTCAAAGACAGCATTTTTGTTATGTCCTTTCCGGTCATTCAACAACACTAAGGAAACATTGAGTAGATACCCTTATGGCTAAAACAGAAAAGTTTGCCTTAATTTTTAACAATGTCTTGTTCATGATAACTTCAAAATGCTTGTTTTTTCATAACCTGTTCAGTCTAAGTTTGTACATAATATATTAATTATGTAAATATTTATTTATTGTTCTCCAAAGGGTTTCTTTCTATCAAGGATATTGTACTTGAAGTGCTAAATGAAAGACTAAACATATTCTCTCAGTGTATTAACTTGCAAGTTTCCTTATACATGTATCTGCTAGTTATCTCAAGTAGATTAAGTTATTTATTGGTGTTTACTCTTCTAGAAAGTATTTACTTTGTGATGATTGAGTGTGTCTAACGTAACATAGCATTATAACACAACATATGGCCATTTGCCTGACAAGTTATGAACTGGCAAAGTTTGAAAATAGTTTATAACCTAGGGTTGTAACAGTGTGACATTTGTAACTATGGTGTGACATTTATCTTTGGTTTTAGTTTTTCAAAATTCATAGCATTAAAATTAATATTGCTGTTGGTGTTGCATTTTTTTGTGGCATGGTATTCTTATGTAGCTTTTGTAAGAAGGTAGAGTTTTTGCCTTGTGTTTCACGCTCTTAAGCCAGTACATCACAAGACAAAATGCACAGGCCAAGAAGCTGCTGTAGGTTTTTTTATTTCGTACAACTCAAAGTACTTTTGGATCAATATGATCAGTATCTGGGCAACTGTGCACCTACCCCTCCCCTAACCCAACATGTTATAATAAGTTAATAAGTTAGTATTACTGTTGAGTTAGGGGAGGGGTAGGTGCGCAGTTGTCGAGATACAGATATTGATCCATACTTTTTAGCATATATTCTCAAAGATGAAACACAAACCAATAGAAAAAGGCTTCAGAAAATGACATCTAAAAAATTGAAAGCTACAAACAAAACTTTAGCCAGTTTTGAGCACTTTCAAACATTGAGCGGAAATTGAGGGGATGTACCAGGAGTTTTTCAATTAAGATTTGTTAGGGCCCAGGACTGTTGTGCGATTTTGGTACGTTTGTAATAATGAGGTTCATGCATGGGACAAGAAAGCTTGGCCTACTGCAGACTAGCAAGGCTGGGCACTTCTGATGAAAGAGCATCGGCAATCACCCTGGGCATTTTCCCTGAAAAGTAGCTTACTGTTAGTAATTGACCAGTGACTTAAGGAGTTTTATTCTTGTGTGCTATCATGTCTCATGTTAGATCTGCCCCAGAAATAAGAAAAGGAGCGTTTTCTGCAATTTTTTTTTCAAACCTTCATGAATTAACATGACACCTCCATCTGATTCAAATAAGAGTTGACATCTCACTCCAGTGGGGGGGGGGGGGGGGGATATCGTTGGCACACAGGCCCCATGTGTCATTTTTAATCAAGCAATAAAGCAAGAGAACGACAAAATTTTACACAGCTCAGTCAATTTTCTTTCTTTCTTTGTTTTGTTGTGGTGGGCACCATCAATGATCAGAATGATGTCAGGCCCCATGGGAGAGGGAGGTTTGAGTATTTCTGTATTATTTCTGTTAAAGCTGAAATGGCCAAAGAATAAGAGTTTTTACGATCCCCTATCCTGTTGATTTTTGGCCTGATTTTCCCATATGCCATAAGTTCAGTTCCAAAATTAATAATTTTCCGACTCGATATCGCGGAAAATATGTTCTTAAGGTAATTCCCCTGAAATAAAACTGACAATAGATTTTCATTCAAACTTTGCCCACTGAATATTTATCATATGACAACTTCAATTTTGAAATAAAATATGGGGGTGCCCATGCTCATTAAGGAGTACTAAGGTATTGAAAATGACCCATTTTGGCATTATTTAATACTTATTAGAATAACTCATTCCAGTAATAATTGTAAAATCTTTGTGACCGAAACTCATGAGAACACGCATTGATTTACAGTCATTACATTTTATTGGACACAAATAAACATTTTAAGTTTGATTTAGACAGAAAGCTGAAGTCTCGATTAAAATTTGAACCAAATTTCTTGACATGGTTACCAAACGGCAAACCAGAAAAGTACACAGTGTATCTGCTATTTTCCTTATTTATTCAATTTTCAGCAATAGAAGTCAGATAAGTCTTCTCTCACGCAAAGTTTATGGTAGGTTCATTACAATGACTGTAAAAAAAGGTGGGGTGCCCATGCTCGTTGGTGAGCTACAGCCATTTTTTAACTGACAGAGCTCAATATCAAGGCAATTTTGTCCTGTTTTTACTATGCACGTGCACGGGCGCGCGCTAAATGACGCCATAAATTATGCGCAGAAAGGATGCGCAATGCAAATGTGAGGAATGACCTTAATATCCTTTATAAATCCCATTGATTAATTTTTCTCACAAATTCCAGAGTAGCTCTCGTCCTAGAGACTGGAAACGACTCTATTTATCAGACCGCTGATCGCTGTTCTGTTTGCTCATGGCCTACCGCGCTGTATTCGATTTTCGATTTTTTCCTTGCCAGAGAGATCGAAAGATGGCGTGAAGTCAGTTATGTCGGCTGTGGTTGTTATGTTCTTGGATTGCCATGTTATGATTTCAAGAAACGGCTTGTATCAAAGCGAACCGAATGCTGGTAGAGCCCATTGAATTGTACTGTACAATCCTACTTCGAGTACAAGGAAATCAGCAACGGAAATTGTTATTACAAACTAAAGCTTGAAACGTGGATATTAACTGCGCTGGTTGATGAAAAGGGGTCTATTTATTTATGTTTCGTAGTTTGGCCAACTCAACCACAATGGGAGGAAGTGATGTACAGACGTAGATAATAGATTTCCACTTCAATCTGACGTTAACATTTCGGAGCAACTTCAGTTTTATGGCGCATCTTTCTCCCGTACTGAAAGTGAAAGTCGACGAACTGTTTCTTCGCTGGTTATCTATGCCCGAAACTCAACGTATTCTCAGGAATGATTTGAACAAGTTAATCCAGGGCCGCCCTCTGTCGCCAAGGCAATTGTCACATTCAGGCTCGCCGAATTCAATAGGCGGCGCTACCCGGCCTATTTCACCTCCGGCTCCACCAACCAGCTCTCCGTCACAATTGTTGCGGTCGCCGCGAAGTCCGAGAGAGAGGTGTTCTCGAAGAACTGGCTCGAAATCTCCTCCACGGTCGCCTCTGTTAGAAAACAATGAAGGGACGAAGTATCCGATGAAGGATAAACAGTTGGTTCTGAATAATGTGAGAATCTTTGCTGGTTGTGCCGCACAATTGGCTCCTTTCTACTTCCCGCTCGGAAAACCAGAAGACTCGACCAAGTGTGAAATCACGTTGGAGAAAGTGGCTAGAATTTTCAAAACTTTACAAACACGGAATACCCAAAGAGGAGTTTGGAGCGGTAGTAAAGGTATGGTATTTTTCTAATGTTGGGGTTTATATATTTTAACTCAAGAATAAACTTGCTACCCGATATCATAGCGTGACGTTTTGAGAGAAACCTGGCCGAACACGAAAAACGTGTTGTGATGTGGTGTTTACATGTAAGAATAAACGTCAGTGGGGCTTTCGTGACCTCTTAACTATACAGTAAGCTTATTTTAATTTGACTGAATTCTGTAGCGATCAAACGTTTTGTTCGTAACTTAACGTTGCAATGTTGGTTTAAGTTTCATTCAGTTGAGGAGGAGGGTAAGGCACATGAGTGCCATATTCAGCATCAAGTGCTTTATCACGTTTGGTTGATCGTGCTCAGTCACGTTCTTATTTTGTGAACTTTCAGTGAAATTTTATACCAGTGAGAGCAAAGTCTGCCAGTCTGAGACTAAAACTGTTTCTTTTACAGACTAGCGGAAATGGATTAGGACTGAAATGACAAATCTTTTGATACCTTCGCGAGTTTGTTTTTTCTCATGTCTGAAAGCAAAGACAAGCTTACAGATAAGTTCTCGAGTTCATCAATCAGCCATGGTGATAAATATGTCTGATCGTTAGTAGGTCTGTCTCAAGGAAAATGTTTCTAATATTTACCAAGTTGTCTGATAAAATTTTTAGACGGATACAAAATAGAATAATATCAAGCTTTTGTTTCGAATTGCGAAACTGGCAAAAAAATTATTCCCGCATGCACAGTGGTCGCACTTTCAAATTTAAAATTAGCTTCTTGATCATGAAAGATCCGTCTTCGTTGTTGATTCAATATCAGCTTGAACAAAAGTATATGACACGTTCGTCTGAGGAATCAAACGATGGGAAATGCTTAAGTTAAAGTGTTTTTATTTAATTTTGAAGGTAACCACGGGTTTCGCCCATAACGAATTTCGCCCATGAAGCGTTTCGCCCAGATCTACACTCGTTTCGCCCAGACCAAATGAGACCTCTACTCTACTTTAAAAGCTCTCGGTTCTTTTTTTTTAGTAATTGCGAAGCCGTGTTCGTAATTTGGCGAGCGAAACTTTTTGTCTATACAATTTTGCACCGATGTTCCACGGATTCTGTTCCACGCGCAAGTGTTTTCAACAGCGTTTAATTTGCTTTAACACAAAACGAACGCGACCTTCTCGAGAAATTAATTAAGTGCTGGAGATGAAGACAAGATCATAGTCACAATTTTTCGATAAACATTTTTAAACCTCTCTTTTCGCTCGGTTCTCAGTGAAAGTGACAACTTGTTCGTTTCAACATGGTCTCAGGACAAGTCACGTTTTCACGGCATTACACAATGTTTGTTCTCGGCATATACCTTTGCGAGTTAACTTTAGTTTTCTTTTCAGATTGCATGGACAAGTGAGGGCGAAACCATTCTCGCTCTGGGCGAAACGATGTGGGCGAAACTCGTTATGGGCGAAACTCGCTATAACCATTTTGAACACCGTACAATTTAGGCTTGCATGTTTACTAACCCTTCGCGACGGGCTCAATATGGAATTAAAGTCAATATTTTTCAACATTCATCAAGAAGTTGATATTTTAAACTGCAAAATAGAGACCTTTGGCATTCAATCCTGTTCAGAAGTTTTCGTTTAATATTTATATTGCTGGCTTGCTGAATTCAAAAACGTGTTTTGCTTTGAATATTTCATGAAGTAATTACTTTCTTTGGATCTCTCACTTGAGTATTTAGCAAACGGTGACGCACAGGAGAATTGTCCTCAACCTTATTGTTCTAGATCTTTTGACTGTTTTCCGTTTTAACAGCTTGGAATAACAGTCACATACTGGTAACAATGAAAATTTTTGACAAGGCTGTTTAAGAACTTTCTAGTTTGTGGGGAACACAATCAATATTTATAACAAAAACAGGTGAAAAATGGTTAATAAAAATAAAAATATATATATTGTTATTTTTATTTTCGACATTATTTTATTGGGCATGTTAAATGCACTTATTTAATTAAAGAAGCTGTTTAGAGGAAATAAGCACTGCTTTGTCAAAAAAAGAAAGATTTTCAACAAGGTATTATTTTATTTCATTGAAATGATAATTCAAGTCAGTGTAGTTGTGACATTTATAATCTTATTTCTCTTCTGGTAAATTCTTGAATGTTTTCTCTTTATATATGGGAAGTCAACATCTGTCACAAATAACATCTTAAATGTTTTTTTTCTAAAGATGTTTGCTTAAGATCCAGGTTAAATCCTCATTTTTGATAAATAATTCACAAAGTAATATTGAAGGATTCTTATTTTGTTATGATGTTTGTCAATATCCATCCTAAAATCCTTAATTTTAAGGATATTGAAAGATCCTCTTTGGCTGGTCTTTGAAGATAAGGAGATCCTTGAGAACCTGCACGGTTTTCACCATCATGAATCTAACTCTTGTTTCATGTAAATTTTTTTCAAGATGTGCAAGTTAATTAAATTTATAACATTATTTGTCAGTGTTAAGTTTTTGCATTATTTTGGGGTAGGGGGTTTTGAATGAAGTGAAACTGAAAACCATCAAGTTAAGCCTAAAGAAGCATAAGTTTCCTTTTACAGGCTTAATTCTATTGTGAGAGTTTAACATCTGAAATTTGACCCAAAGGACCTCATATAACTGATACAAGTATCTACATGTAATACTGTATGCATTATTTCATCCATGGGAAGCAAGTTTTTCCATAGGATTTTACACATATTGGCACACTGGTATGTTTTATTTACCTACGGCAAGTTATTACTGATTGTTAACTAGGATCATTCAGGTCAAAAAATTATTGTCAGGGGCTAGTATCTACAATCCCAGACAATTTTTTTTCCACTTTTGTTGGAAAAAATGCAATATTTTCCAACACTCATTAGGGGGGATAGGGGATATGTGATACAGCTCAAGTGTCCCAACTACTTTTGGCCGGGATTGTACATGTAGCTTCAGATGGTCAAAGTCTAATGCTCCATTGCTGGTCCAACATTTTCTTAAAGGACTAGACTGGGCACTGTTTCAATAAAGAATGATCCGTAATCTTTTTATAGCTTAGTGTTTGTGAACTAACAGTAGGACCTTTTTTTATTAGTCTTTTAAGATTCTTCTTTTCCTCTCTTTCTCTTGCCCTTTTTTGCAAATGTTTTCTTGACTTGAGTATAAATCAGAATTTTGTGTTTAAAGTTTATAGGGTCTTTTTAGTCATGTGATAAAACTCTGTCAACCAAGCTAGCCCAGGACTGTTAATACTGGGAGAATAAAATTGTCAGCCCTTGTGCAAACTGCACTTGGTTACTGTACTTCGTCTGTATTTATTCTGTCAAGATCTTGTGCCATTATTTTCCCTGTGTGGCCCTTGTGCTAGGTTAATAAAAACATATATTTGGTTTGATCAATTGGTCAATAAATGATTTATTAGAGGGTACAGAGGACACTAATGGCTTGATACTAACATTAGCCAACTAGCCACAGACTAGTAAAAGTTCTGTTTTGGCTAGTGGTTTTTGCGCTTCACCGGCTTGTTTGGCTAGTGAAAATCTGTGAACACTGGAGGCCCAGAGGAAACCAATTAAATGTTAATTTTAAATTTCTCGCAACTAAAATTAATTCAAATTGTGCAGAATTTAAACATCGGCTGTAATAAAAATCATATAATTTATTGGCCAAACAAGAACTTTAAATTACTAAAATGCAAAAGAATATTTGCCCCTTTTTAATTTGTTTTTTCCCTTAGTAAAAAGCAGCGAATGACAAATGAACTTCTTGCAGCTAATGATAAGTCATGCATGTAATCATGCGGATCTCTAGGGGTCATGTTTTTCACGCGCACAGCATCTGGGGGTCACATATGCTTTGAAAAAATTAAAAAAATTATTTTACAGTTTGAAAATTAGAATGGTGTTTAGATACTATTGTGACCTATGTTCGATCCAAAAGCACTAAAAAACATTTGTACACAAGAATAGCTTATTCCTCAATTAACTTTTTTATCCGGGGTTAGTGTTAAGTTATGAGCTCTAAACCTTTGCCAGCAATCTGGTCATATGATACTGGTCAGCAGATACCTTATTTTGACAGGTGTCAATTTTATGATAACATGGATGGCCAGTATCAAAGATATACACTTTAAACTAAGACTGCATGACCAAGTATTATCTGGAGTAAGTCCACCATGTTGCATAACTTTGTCTTTAAGCACATGCACCCATGATCTATGCCTCTAGCCCTGCTGACATTGAAAAAAGAATTTCTTTTTCTATGCATGCATGTGGAACAAGCTTCTGTTCGTGAAGTTGTGGTGCACCACTCAGAGCCCTGCTATAACAATAATTATTAAAAACTGGATCGTTGGATAATGCAATTCGAGAGTTTTCATTGGCTAAGCCATCATGGTATATGAGCCATTATACCATGACCTACAAAAATGGCGAGCGTATGCATGATTTTTTAGGTCTTTTTATCTTTATTGTAGTCTAGTTTTCTATATTTTGGGGGCGTTTTAATAAAACAATTATTCTTGTTGGATATGAGATGATTATAGCCAACTCGGCGCTACGCGCCTCATTGGCTATCTATCATCTCATATCCAACGCGCGCTCATGGAATAATTGTTAATTATACACTGTAATTATTATTATGTGCTGTAGAAATCAGGATAAGCCCTACTTGGTTAGACCAGTGAAGAAGCCTTGATGTAGTTCAAGAATCTTTGTTGTCATATCTTTCAGGCCTGTGGTTTGCCACTTTACTGGCGAGAACCTTTGTTTTCTACAGCAGGAGGGCATAAGCAGGGATCTGTTACTTTGCCTATGTTTAATGTCATGTGGAAAAGGTATCGTATACATAAATTATACTACTAATACTTTTAATTTGTACTTGGTTTGACTTGTACTAACTACAGAAATGTGTGTGTGTAGGTTAGTCATGTAGACTTTTTAATTGGCATAGTCAGTTACATCAGTACACATCATTTGCATCCACTCAACCTCCCCACCATGCATTCCACCAAAATAACAAAATAGGCTTAATATTATGTAATTCCAGAAACTATCCATATCTCCCCCGCGGAAGGGATTTTTTCTAAAACCCTGCCACCCCTCTGAAAATTCCAATTAAGCTTCATACATTTCTTTAAAATTTTTTGGCCTTATAGAACCCCCCCACCCCCAGGAAATTTCAATCCATTCTGTGGGGGAGAGTATGGATATTTTCTGGAACTGCACAATGCATAAAATGTAGGATATTTACCTTTAATTTTGTCCTGTATTTCTTGTAACATGGTACAGTCTACATGTAGCAAACAGTTGCACAAGCTTTCTCAAGGTTTATGGACAAATGCTGCGCTAATCACTGATGCATTTTCTTTAAATAAAATACCATACATAAACTGAAGGCTTCGGTGGAAAAAGGGCGTTAGGTTTTTTACTGAAAAGTGAACTTTGTCGAAAACGCTCCAAATTTCGCATGCAGTTTTGTTTCCGTGTGTCAAACAATGTTCTGCATGTTTTTTCCCTGAAGTTTGCTTCCTTTTTTAGATATTACGTATGCAAAAAAACACATTTTTCCAAGGGCATCCTCTGGGGACCTTTTGTTGAATGGAAAAC
This sequence comes from Platygyra sinensis, assembly GCA_019787425.1. Lineage (NCBI taxonomy): Eukaryota > Metazoa > Cnidaria > Anthozoa > Scleractinia > Merulinidae > Platygyra > Platygyra sinensis. The sequence continues at coordinate 8,373 of JAHPZR010010953.1, read as the reverse complement.
AAAAGAAACCTTTTGTTTCACTAAGCGATCAACTCACTATAATACCTTAAGCTCTTACTACTGCTTCGTTAGCACAAGCAGATGAGGCGCTGAGCGGGCCAGATTCGAATTTGTTTTGCCGTGATGCCGGTTCGACACGAGGTCGCTCAATTTTTTTTTTCGCTCTGTTCCTTTTCTTTTTTCAAAAATGAAGATATCTATTTTAAAAAAAATGCGTATACAGCGGGAATCTGGAGAGATTTTTTTATACAGGTTATTGTGACATGAGACAACACGTGAATTTCGATCGAGCGTCGAAGCAAAGAGAAGTGATGCATGATGCAGTACAGCTCTTTCGACTAATATCTTAAGCATTGTTTTTAAGTACCTTGTAGCCTGCCTGGTGGTTGATAGGCATCATAAAGCCTTGATAACCCGTAAGTCACCAGCATGTTTTAAAGAAGCAAAACGTGTTCTGTAACTTCCAACGCAACTGATATCAGCGGCAAGTCAGTTATCAGCATTCGAAGTCAGGTCGATCCAGGCAGCAAAGTCCAAGAGCAGTTCTTGCCCAAGAATAAAACCCTGTCGTGAGTTGTGGCCCATTTGCCAAGCGTTGCTAGCTTCAAAGTTTGGAAAATGAGAACTGCTTTTAGACTTATAAAATTTTTCTTTCATCATCCTCCATGTTTACCCGCGCACGAGGTGTAACAGAACCTTCCCGGCATGCATTTCGATCACGTTCGGCAAGACAAGCCAAGACAAGACAAGACAAGACAAGACTCCATAAATCACAATAATATTTAACTAATTACAGAGCGTGTTTTTTTCCTTTTTTATTCCAACATAATAATGGCCAACAAGAAGCGATCGATTGATTCAAAACATAGATCTGTGATCCAGGTTGCGTTGATTTTACTTCAAATCGGCATGATTTGTAGTGTTTTAAACTTCTGGGATCAGGGGCCATGCAGATGTAAGGAGAGAGACCTGTACATTGCACAGAAGGGTTAATCTGTTAATCTGTCAGCCCTACATTTTTAAGCTTATACGTTGCAGGCAGTTAAAATGAAATAGAGATAGTTGCTGTGACGCTTTAAAGTGAAATCAACATTTTAACCTATTTAGGCCCGAAATCGACGTTTTCGAGTTTACGTGCTGGGTGAAATGAACAGCTTGCTGGATTTGAAGTGAAATCAACATCCTTGCCGTCATGCCTTAACGCGAAATTGCGTAAAGTGAACTGGCTGTAATTTGAGTGAAATTAACGTCTTTGCGGTCGCGTGATAACGTGAAATCACAATTTGAACGGTTTTAAAAACCTGAAATCAACATTTTTTAAGGTTACATCTTGATTGTTCTCCTTGGCCTAACACTGCACTAACCCTAACGCATCCTGACCTTAACTCTAACGTTATCCGAAGCGCTAACCCTAACAATGAAGCGCTAGCGCTAACCCTCGGCAATAACCCTCACCCTTCAACGCTAACCCTAGTTTCAAGCGGTAACACTAAACGTTAACTCTAAGCCTAACCTTGTTCCGTAACCCTAGTTTTCAAGCGGTAACCCTATTTCAAGCGGTAACACTAAACGTTAACTCTAAGCCTAACCTTGTTCCGTAACCCTAGTTTCAAGCGGTAACCCTATTTCAAGCGGTAACCCTAGTTTCAAGCGGTAGCCCTAAGCGTTAACTCTAAGCCTAACCTTGTTCCGTAACCCTAGTTTCAAGCGGTAACCCTATTTCAAGCGTAACCCTAGTTTCAAGCAGTAGCCCTAAGCGTTAACTCTAAGCCTAACCTTGTTCCATAACCCTAGTTTCAAGCGGTAACCCTATTTCAAGCGGTAACCCTAGTTTCAACGGTAACCCTAGTTTTAAACGGTAACCCTAGTTTCAAGCCGTAGCCCTAAGCGTTAACTCTAAGCTTAACCTTGTTCCGTAACACTAGTTTCAAGCGGTAACCCTATTTCAAGCGGTAACCCTAGTTTCAAGCGGTAACCCTAGTTTTAAGGCGGTAACCCTAGTTTCAAGCCGTAGCCCTAAGCGTTAACTCTAAGCCTAACGTTGTTCCGTAACCTTCAACGCTAGCCCTAGTTTCGAGCGGTAACCCTAACCCTAAGTAAAACCCTAAGGGTTTAAGTCCTTGCGGTGGCGTGATAATGTGAAATCAAAATTTTAAGTCTCTGTAAATGACCTGATATCAACATTGTCTAGCTTGCGCGTTGCGGGAAATTAACATCTGGCTGTAATTTGAGTGAACCGAACGTCTTTGCGGTCGCACGTTAACGTGAAATAAAAGTTTTAACGGTTTTAACCTGACATCACACTTTTTGAGGTTACACGTTGCAAAATATCAATATTTTGCTGGATTTTAAGTGAAATTACCGTCTTTGCGGTCACGTGCTGACGTGACAACAAATACAGGGTTTTTTGCTTACGTAATATCTCGAAAACGAAACAAACTTCAGCAAAAAAACATGCAGAACATTGTCTAACGCACCTAAACAAAACTGCATGCGAAATTTGGAGCGTTTTTGATAAATTTCATTTTTGAGTAAAAAACCTAACGCCCTTTTTCCACTGAAGCCTTCAACTGTAACAGGCAAACAGTGAAAATAAGGCTTTCACTTCATATAAACAACGCAACATTTGCTAAACAATGAACACAAATACTTGACAACAGAACACAGAGCAATGCTATATTGTCCTAATGATTGTACAGCAAGTGATTCATTTACCCAATCCAGTCAATTGTAAGCCTACCGATAGCTAAGATACATGTCCTGAAGGAAGCTTGACCCTTAATGATTTCCCACCAACATAAATAAACACTACAATACACAATAAACTCTTCGATCATTTCATGGCTAAGAGCATGGATGAGTTTGCTCAATGAGCCCTTTGGTTAACCTTTCTTGTAAGACATTCACTGGTTGATTGAGTTGTTAGACTTCTTCAGTTGAATGTACATTTACATTACAGTTACAGACATGGCAGATCTTTGGGTTGCTTTTAATAATTGTAATGTCTGTGTGTTTTACATTCAATAAAAGGTGAAAGAAAAAAAAAGATTTTGAAAATACAGATCTGAGTTCTTAGAAATGAGATTATTTGAATGTTAGTAACTCTTAAATGAAACTAGTAATAAAGTCGATTGTTATGATCATTGCAATTGCTTCAATCACTCCATCTATTTTGCAGCCTAACATCTAAATGCCATGACAATGCATCAAGATTTGTTCGACTCTTAAGTGCAAAGCACTCCCATAATTATCTGGAGTCAGACGACTTTATTCCACTCTTGCAGGTAACAAACGTGATTCGTATATGAACATGCACATTTTCTCGTACATGTTCTACATGTTCGTGCACAAATTAGCAGACTAATACATCTTC
>JAHPZR010010952.1:40000-41481 GCA_019787425.1 Platygyra sinensis | reverse complement strand
CTGAGCCAAAAGCAAATGACAAAAACAAAAGCGTGGCTGACTAGTGCATGTTAAAGGGAACCTCCGCTCTGACAAAAAGTTCACTTCAAATCACAAGAAATAATTTTAAGAATCAAATTTGTTTGAAGTTTTAACTAACAAAGCTCGTTTACCTAAAATACATGAATTAAAGAATCGTTTATTTTTGTTTTCAAAGTTCCCGAGCGCCGCCACCTTGAATAATTATGACGTGAAATGGTTGCCCTTTTGTTATTAGGCAAAAGTTCTTTGTGTCAGAACAACAGAGCAACCAAGACACGTCACAGTTATTCAAGATGGAGGCTCCCAGGACATTTGAAAATAAAAATACGCGATTCTGAAATTCGTTTTTCTCCACTACAGACACTCTTCTGGAAAAAAATTAAAACTAACGTTATTGAAATACTATATCCTGCGGTTTAAAGTGATTGTTTGGTAGGAGTGGAGGTTCCCTTTAAAAAAAAGCAACTGGAATAATCCAGTTGCTTGGGTAAAAAGAAATACTGTACTAGGCTTTGGGACATGATCAAGTAGATTTCATTTTGCAAGGCTTTCCTTGCGCCAAATGGCCATTTCTGCAGGCGGGGGAGTGGGGGGGGGGGTCTTTTTTTCGCCTATTGTTTTGCCCCCAAAACCCAACATTTTTGCCACGTTTCAGTTAAATCTATGATTTGAACTGTATTACCTTGGCTGTTTCTCGCATGGACACATTTGTAATTTTTCTTGTATAAAAATGTTATTCACCTTTGGTATCTTTCACAGAAACAATTGGAAGATGATGCATAGAGAATATTATATACTAGTTTTGCAATGTTTTCGAGCGGCATACCGTGAAATATCTAGAATACTACAAGATTGACGCGATTTCTTATGACACACCCGAGCCTTTAGGCGAGTGGATAATTATGCAAGAAGAAGCTTTCCCATGTGCATAACAAAAATAGGGGCACATACCTTTGATTGAATATATATGAGGAAAAAACAGTGTAGAAGTGTTGACTTGTTATTCAGAATGTTGCTTTAAAATTTGTTCTTTTTTAACAGTTGTTTTGCTTAGACGTAAAACGTTTTGCAAGCCATAACTGTTATTCTTCCCCGTTATTGATTTTGTCCCTATGTTGCAGTTTTATGTTTAAGTTTTTCCCTCCCCAGTATTATGACTTTACAAAGCTTTAAGTCATAAAGAGTCGAATTTGGGAGAATAATTAATCTGGTTCATTATCTCTTGTAAAACCTATAAATTGAGCTGAATGAAAAACACCTACCCCGCGGTGCCAGCTATAAACGGATGGAAACGTTTATGGAATACCACCCATGGGAACTGAACTGTAGGATATGGAACAGTCTCCAGTCTCAGCCTGACTGGCTGAATTCTACAAGATATGGCATGAGATGAAAACCAGTATTCTTATTTTACGTGTCAGTCAGTCGTGTGCAAATTTCAAAAATCTTTTAAATTAGTT
>JAHPZR010010952.1:12500-35000 GCA_019787425.1 Platygyra sinensis | reverse complement strand
CCTAGTGGTTTTCTCAAATTCCGACGAGATCCCCCGTCCTTTTAACATGGGGGCTCCCCTCCCCTGAGGCGGATCCAGGAATTCCTGGAAGGAGGAATTGAATATATTTAGAGACCATCGACGTGGATGGCCCTGTATGTGTGACGTTGGATCACTGTTATAATTAAAGCTTGAAGAAAATTACCGTTTCTTTTGCTATCATTATTCAAATCCTTTGAATTAAAGATTCCTCCACTAGAACTTCACTCAAGCAAATATACCGATTGTCTCTACTGAAAAGATACTATGAGCAAAAAGTTAATCAGTTATTGGTCTAAAAATTTAATACACAATATAACACTAACAAAACATTTAATCTCCTTTAATTAATACAGAAGAAGGACTTCAACACTAGTTATAAAGTAACGAGACCTCAAGGTTTGATCATTCCAATACTAGTCCCTAAGCATATGTCAGTAAGAGTACACTGGGCAGCATCGCCTTGTAACCTCACTGTTACTATGAAGCAAACCACGATGGCAACGACATCGAGGCACGACGGTCTCGAAACAAAGGTATAATGCGAAGAACAACGGCCGGCTATGCACGTGTGGTGTAAATATTGGTACATTTTGCTGCCATTAACTGCAAACAGCGATGTGAAATGACCACGATCTGCGTAGTTTTGAGAACGTGAACCAGATTTTCGAATTTTCATCTTTTTTGTGATAAATAGATATAAATTAATGGGAAATTTGAAGGTAAACTATCAATTCATTTTCTGCTAGCCGTCATTCTTTGGCGTTGTCGTCGTCATTGCTTAAGCTACTTAATTATTTAAAATATAGTCCGTGGGTTTAAAAAAACAAACGCCATTATACAGGTAAACTCTCATAATAGACGGAAAATTATTATTTGCCAAAAATTTCGTATTACCAATTTTGCTCGAACATGTTTGACTGGTGCAGATGTTTCATGGCATGGTCGAATGAAAAAATAGACCCCCGCGAAAGTTGGTCGATCATCGACAAAACAATCCAGCTTAGAACAAAAGTCCCTGGTTTTTTTATACGCAAGCAGGATTAAATGCAATTTACAAGAAACACTAATAGTTTCTTTGAATAGGGCTAATGTTTTAAAGCCTATTTACAATGATTCTTCAACACCGTTTTCATGGCATTTGCCTCACTTGGAGGGGGAAGGGGATTGATCAATGTTTTCCCTCCTTTCGATCTAGAAATCAAATTATTGTACATTCCTAAACTAAACATTCTCGGTCATGTGATAAAATAAGGAAACATAATAGAAACTAATATGTCAAAACTGAGGCAAAAGTCGTTTCGGTTTGGTGGAAAAAGTGTTCGTCATCTGGAATAAAAAAACAAAAGAGGAAAAAAGAGAACAATTAAAATCATAGACCAGGTAAGATAAATATAACCATTTGAGTTAAAATGTTTTCTTAATTCATCCTTATCTCTCAAAATGAGTTTAAAAGTCTCGGACACAAAAAGTTGTATATTATGAATTAAGCTCCCTCCAATAAATCACACTTGAAAAAAAATTTTCTTCGATCTTGCGGTTTTTAGTTTTCGTTGCATCGTGGTACATGCACCTGAAACAAATTTTCTCAACATCCCTTCAAGTATGATTATAAACTAGGCATGTGATGCACAAAGTTTGAAATAAAAAAAAATAAAGTGTTTGAAAACGTCGAAAGCGCACTCTAGATTTTTCAAAAATATTAATAATTATGTTATTTCACGCTTTTCTAAATATCATACAGGTTAAAAAATGTGGTAGTTGTTTATCTCATAATAACCAGGCATTCAGCAATAACGAAGCTCATGTGAAACAATGATGCCGGGACGTGGTGAAAATCTGATAAAAAGGCGAAAAACAATTTATTTTGATCGACCGAGATTTAGACGTTTTTCGATTATACTTACAACCTGAAGATTCTTATTCCTTTTTACCAAGATCTAAGGTTACGTCGTCGCCAACAAGCATGAAAGGAGCCCAGTGCTTGACGTCACTAAAACGTTCTGATTCTCTTAGGAATTTCCTGGCCTGGCTGATGGCTTCATTAGCTCTCTTTCCTTCCACTAAATGATGGTAAAAACACCCCATGAACTCTAGTGTAGCTTCGTCATCAATCGCCCACAGTGAAACAAGCACAGAACGCGCACCAGCACCAAGAAAAGCGCGGGCTATTCCTACCACGCCTTCAGCCTTAATCTCGCCCTGTGCACTGTGGCAGCAACTCAGCACAACCAGCCGAGCGCGAAGCTTGATCTTCAGCACATCTTCCATTGTTAGCATGTAGTCTTCTTTCTTTGGAACCTTGTAGGGTCTTTCGGGAGTTGGGGGATTTGGTGACAGAGCGATTTCACCAGTCTCCATGCTTCCATGTGCAGCAATGTGTACCAAGTGAGCCGAGGCGAGTCGTCTTTCCACTTCAGCTTTTGTTGCTTTTTTTCTCACGAGAGCAGTGACACCTAGAATTTTGGCAATCATCTCTACTTCCTTTTTAGCAAATTCAAGTTGCTCCAGGTGTCTTTTTCCTTTTCTTTTTATTTCACATACCCAAGGATCTCCAACGAGTAGTGCTTCGCCATTACCAGAGTACCGTTCTGAGCATTCTGCCATCAGTTTCAAAGAGGACAACGAAGGAACCAGCCTTACTGTGAAGGATTCGCACAAGAACTTCGAACAGTGATCACGAAACGCAGCGAAAGGAACCAAGAAAAGTGGTCCATCTGGAACAATGATCAGATCAGAAGCTTGAATTAAATCCGAAATTGGATTAATGATCAGTTCATAGAGGTTTCTTAACGCACTGTTTTTGCTGTGTGAACTCTCTCTGTCTTCTTCATACCTCTTCTCGGCCAGATCCTTCAATGTTGGCTCCTCCAGAGCTCGATTTTCGCACTGAACATCACGATTAACTCGAATTTCGTCATAAGCATTCTTTGTCAAAGAACGAAGAGATTTGAACACATCTTCCTTTAAACATGTGTCGCCAATTTCCTTTCTTCGAAATAGTACATCCCCTTCTTTTTGCAGCACCCAGAAGTTGAGTTCTCTTGCACCAGCGGCTATGAAAACCGTTTGGGTCGTGACTCCACTAGCAGTTTTAACAATGTCGCTTTGTTTGACACTTGGCTGAGGAAGGGTCAAATGAACACCATACTGGGACTTCATGAGGTCCATCAAGGCTTGGGCACGTCCTCGCTCAGCTGTGAAAAGGGCTTCGGTAATCTTGTTTTGCTTTAACAAGACTGTCACTAACGCAATGTACACTTCATCATTTTGATGACGAAAGCTGATTTTCCATTCATCATCATTGGGCCGAAGAAGATTTCTTATGGCATCATACTGTTCCACTGAGAGTTGATAAAACTCTTCAGATCTACACAATTCACCCAGCGAGTGATAAGCTTCTCCAAGGTTGCAGTAAGCGCGCCCCTGTCCAACTGTGTCCCCCGATTCTTTGGAAATACTAAGATGTTGCTGGTGGTACTCTATAGATTTTTGGAAATCACCAAGAGAATGGTAAACAACGCCAAGATTGCAATAACAGTTGCCTTCCCCATCTTTGTCTTTGACTTCTTTGGCAATTCCAAGATAGTTTTGATGGCATTCTATGGCTTTTTCTCTATCTCCTAGAGAGTCATAAACGTTGCCAAGATTTCCATAGGCGCGCCCTTCCGCTGCCCTGTCTCTAATCTCTTTGGCAATACTGAGACGCTGTTGGTAATGTTCCATGGCTTTTTCAAAATCACCGAGGGACAAATAACTACAGCCAAGATTGCCAAGAGCGATTCCTTTTCCAGCCTTGTCTCCCAATTCTTCGGCAATTTTGAGACTCTCTTCGACATATTCAATAGCTTTTTTGAAATTTCCGAGTGAGAAGTAGGTATTGCCAAGATTGCCGTAAGCGCTCCCCTCGCTTACCCTGTCCTTCACTTCTTGGGCTACACGGAGAGAAATCCCCAGATTTTCTATTGCTTTGTTGAAATCGCCGAGTAGGCGATAATCAGTACCAAGATTTCCGTAGGCACGTCCCTCTCCGGCTTTGTCACCCAATTCTTTGGCTGTTTTAAGTTCTAGCTTGTGATACTCGGTGGCTAACTGAAGGTTACCAGTTGATCTATAAGCAGTACCAAGATTTCCATAGGCATTTCCTTCTCGAAGTCTGTCTCCCACGTCTTTGGCAATACCAAGACACAGATTATGGTGATCAATGGCTTTGTTAAAATCACCGAGAGAGTGATAAGCATTGCCAAGATTAAGATAAGCGCTTGCTTCTCCAACTCGGTCTTTTAATTCTTTGGCAACACTAAGACGTAGCTGGTGGCATTCAAGAGCTTTGTCCACAAGACCTTGAGAGTCATACACATTGCCAAGATTTCCATGAAGGAGTCCTTCTAAAGCTCTGTCTCCGAGTTCTGTGGCAATGTTAAGACTTGACTCGTAAGACTTTATGGCGTCTTTGAAATTACCGAGCGAGTAATATGCACCGCCGAGATTGCCATGTGCACGTCCTTCTCCAGCTCTGTCTTCAAATTTTTCGGCAATTTGAAGATTTAGCTCAAAGTAGTCCTTGGCTTTTTCGAAATCACCGCGACGTATACACGCATTGCCAAGGCTGCCATAAGCGCGTCCTTCCCAAGCCTCATCTCCCATTTCTTTGGCAATGCTGAGACCCTGCTGGTAGAAATCGGTGGCTTTTTGGAAATCACCGAGAGATAGATAGTCATTTCCCAGGCTGACACACGCACGACACTCTGAAGTCTTGTCTCCAGCATCCTTAGCAAAACCAAGATAGAGTTGGTGGTACTCTGCCGCTTTGTCAAAATGACTGAGAGAGAAATACGCTTTGCCGAGGTTGCTGTAAGCTGTGCCTTCCCCAGTTTTATCTCCAACGTCTTTGGCGATGCTAAGACGCCGCTGGCAGAAATCTATGGCCTTTTGGAACTCACCAAGAAAGAGATAAGCACTGCCAAGGCTGCCGCAAGCACGACCTTGCTCAACTTTGTCTCCCTTCTCTTTGATAAAACTGAGATACTGCTGGTGGTGCTCTACGGCTTTGTTATAATTTCCAAGGGAGTAATACGCGAGACCGAGCTGGCCAGAAGCGCGCCCCTCTCCAAGTCTGTCTCCGATTTCTTTGCTTATAATGAAGTACTTCTGATGGTACTCTACTGCTTTGTTGAAATCTCTAAGAGAGAAGTATCGTTCACCAAGGCTACGACAAGCGCTAGCTTCTCCAAGCCTGTCCCCGATTTCTTGGGTAATTGTGAGATACTGCTGATGGTACTTTATCGCTCCTTTCAAATCTCCACGAAGGAGACAATCATTTCCTTTCAAAGCGCACGCCATTCCTTCCCTGGTTTTTTCTTCTTTTTGATTCTTGTCTTCATCACCACGCGTGGCCCTGGAATTTGTACACATGTTTCTTGTTTTCAATAATTTTTCATTCCCAGGGTCGTTCTTTTTTACGTCAAGGCATTTGTCTATAACATTTCAACAGGTTTAGTCTGGAACGTTGTTTTACTCTGTCTGCTCTTTTCTAACCAGAATTAAAACCCAAAGTTTGATACGACATGTTTTTGCAGCTTACACACATTCTTATTCTTGGCTTGCACTGTCACGCAATAACAAAAAAATAATTCGAAAACCATTGAGTGGATAAAGTTAAGAAATTTTGATGTTATAAGCGATTGGTGACGAAGGCACTTTTTCAAGTTTTAAGTCTATGCGTTTTCCTAAACTTCAGATATTTGACGTAATGTTTTGCACAAATTTACAGAGCCATGTTGATGTACCTCCGTGGGACACCAACATGACAGCTGGAAAATAGTGTAAACATCTAAAACCTACGTTGGCTATCTAGGCGACTGATATCTGTACTGAACAAACATGCATTTACAGAAGCACTTTTCAACAGGCTAAAAATCACGAGATGAGTATATATTTTTCAAAAAACGCGTTTGTAGCTTTGTGTCACGCACCGCGATAGCTCTGAAATTCAAAATGCGCTGGCTTCCAGACGAAGGAAGCTACTGCGCTGAAACGTTGCAAACAGTTATAACTTTATCCTCTCATGCCTGATGAGGATAACAACTTTAGTGCCGGGCTCTTTGGTTTTACATTTTAGGAAATGATGACGTCACGTGCAAGCCAAGAGTATTTGGTTTGCGTCTAAGGATACTGCTAGTGCCTCATCGCACCAACTAATGGCTTCTTCAAAGAGATTCATCTTCACACAGGAACTTGCTCCTGACAAAAAAAGGACATGCCGATTATGAATAAATGAGATAGACGCATTTAAAAAAAAAATACTGTTAACACGTCTCCTAATTTGACTTTTGTGAACCCAACTGTAGTTTGTTTGCTGTATTTGGATTATCCTTTTAGAAACAAACTATTGTTAAGTGTTTTTCATCCGCCAGGGCTCCATCTCCCTCCCTCCTTCCCTCTGTGCTAGGAAGAAAACTTATTTCTTCGGTGGGTAAAAGAACAGGCAGACCGCTCTATGTGTTCGTGGTTTAATATATGTTTATATGAAACGAAGAGAATCTTTGAGGGTTATGAATAAAGCTCTGAAAATTGCACATCTAAATCACATCTCGGTCTGAATATCCAAACAAAGTTAATGAAACTTTAATCGACTCATGTATGGTGTTTTTGGCCTTCTTGGGCCGTCTAAAACGTCTTATAGCGAGATTACTTTTGACCGGTGACGGTTAAGACAAGAGAGGGAGACAAGTCTTGCAACTTAGCGGCCGTCAGGCGCGAGCTCCTCCACTTCAACCTGGAATTAACGCAAAAATACTGAAAATTTCACCTGAATGGCGATCTCTTCGCCGAATTTGAGCTTCATCCCTCCAACAGTTTTCGAGAAAATCGATGCTGAAGTCACAAATACAGCTTCCCCAATATGATCGGTGCCAAACTCAGCGACCAAAGGAATTCAAGGAATGCAGGCCGTTTCAAATCTACCAATCAGCGTTTGGCTTCCCACGGTTTTCCCGCGGGAAGTCAAAAAAACCGCGGCAAGCCAAGCGCTGATTGGTAGATTTGAAACGGCCTGCATTCCTTGAATTCCTTTGGTCGCTGAGTTTGGCACCGATCATATTGAGAAAGCTGTATTTGTGAATTTAGCATCGATTTTCTCGGAAACTGTTGGAGGGATGAAGCTCAAATTCGGCGAACAGATACAGAAACCACTCATCTATCAAGATCCGTCGCCATTCAGGTGAGATTTTCAGTACATTTGCATTAATTCCATTTTGAAGTGGAGGAGGTCGCGGCTGACGGCCGCCCAGTTGCAAGCCTTGTCTCCCTCTCTTGTCTTGACCGTCACCGGCAAAAAGTAATTTCGCTATAAGACGCTTAGTAGACGGCCCAAGAAGGCGAAAAAACACCATATATGGGTCGATTAAGGTTTCGTTTAACTTTATTAAGATATTCAGACCGAGATGTGATTTAGATGTGCAATTTTCAGAGCTTTATTCATAACTCTCATAGATTCTCTTCGTTTCATATTAACATATAAATTATTACACCACGAACACATAGGGTGGTCTGTCTGTGGTAAAAGCTGCCCTCGTGGGACTAATTATGATTGGTTTCCCTTTCGCTTGTTGTGACGCTCGACACAAACAGGTGTAGCCTAAGAAAGAATTAACATAAAATCACCGTCTGTAATTTATCATCCACTTGCACTGTTGCGGCAAAGCCAACGAGGAAACTCTTCGTGAATAGGAATTGTCAGCGGTATTATGTTAAGGAAGTCATATTTAAAGTGCTACAATGATCCAAAAACTCACTTTTTTTTACCCTTCAGATTTTAAACGTGTTTCTTTAAAACCTCACTGGCAAAATCGTAAGCTTCGAAGTTTATCCAAAGGCTGTTTTTTTTTTGAGTGAAAGTTCAGGATTTCACGTTCCGCCATTGCTCACGTTCAAAACTGACCGATTGGACTTCAGAGGGTTGGACCAAGAATAAGATGACGTCAAAGACTCACTGGCTTAAAACTGCAGCGTGTAAACGCAGCTTATTGTACATGCAAAACAAGAGTTTAAAAGGCTTAAAGTTCAAAACTGCTATGCTGCAAATTAATTTAGGCGTGTACACACTAATTAAACTAGTGCCGGTCCCTGACGTCATCTTATCCTCGATTCAGTTCTCTCAAGATTTGAAAGTTAGTAACGGCGGACCATTGATTAGAAAATTTTCTGTCAAAATAAACAGGTGTCTTTTTAAAATGAAGGCTTAAAACTTCGGTCTTTTAGTGGTTCAGTTACATAGTTTTGAAATACAAAGAAAAAGTAGAATTGATTTTTGGTCGCAGTAGCACTTGAACAACTTTTAAGTAAATTGCTTTCACTGGCACATTGTTAGTACACCGACGTTTGGCGCATTTCTGTGTTTTTCCAAAGGTACACTGAACATAGTTTGGGCCGGGTTTCCAGGGTAGTCTAACATGCATGACCATGGAAGAATGAGGGGTTGAGTAAAAGACTTGCAACAATGACTGAAGGTCATTTTTTGTATTCGCCAGGGAAATATAAACGGTAGATAAAATATTCAAAAGTGGAATAAGTATTACTCACTAAGATATGGTCAGAAATGGTAAGGGCGCAGCGTGCAACTATCGAGTTGTGGATGCACGCTGGAGGTTGCTAAGCACGAAAGAGGCCTAAGAGTCGCACGAGGCGATAGCCGAGTGTGTCTCTAGCATCTGGAGTGCTTAGCAAACCTCTCTGCACATGAATGTTGTGCCGCGTAGCACTAAGAACACAAATGGTGGAACAGAGAATTAACTCTGAAGTGTAAATTAAAGTGCTATGTGAAACCCATGACAGACCCACCGGGCGTTAGCCCTAGTAAAGAGAATCAGGGAACCATTCATATGTACCCTTACTTTCTCCTCGCCGCGATTCACCACCATGATCGTCCCCAGCTTTCTCTGTCCGACCTCGTAGCTCAGTTGGCAGAGTAACGGTAGATTTATTCCGGAGGTCGTGGGTTCGATTCCCACCGAGGTCAAAAGAATTTTTTCTTTACCTCGTGTGGTTCCCTGATTCCCTTTACTAGAGCTAACGCCCAGTGGGTCTTTCATGGGTTTCATATAGCACTTTAATTTACACTTCAGAGTTAATTCTCTGTTTCACCCTCTCTGCACATGGTTGAAGCTTTTGCTGGCTGTCCTTCACGGCCTGTTCGGCAAATGAAAAGAACAATATGGAACCAGACATTCCTAGTTTATAATTAATTGTATTCGGAGATACTAGCACAATAGTGCTATTTACAATCCGAAAAGAAATAAAGTTTATGAATATATGTATGTATGTTAAAACACGGAGTAGAGAAAAAACGCTGAATTTTATTGTCGCCATATCGCTGAAAAATTCTCTTTAAAATTCCCGCTATGCATTACTAACCTCGAAACGTTGATACAGACTAGTTTATCGTCGGTTTATTTTGGTCCGTCTCTGAGTGCCGAATTCAATTGTTCAACCAGCAGATTTAACTCCTGCAGCAAATTTCCTTAGGTCGAGGCCCGGTAAAAAAAAACTTTGAGCTCGAAATTTCGTGCCTCACTGGAATAATCTTGGTCATCTCCGGAAGAATTATTAAATCTTTTCATCTTTCATGAGAAGAAAAATATGTTATTTGCCGGCTGGGAGGTCCTTATAGTGAGAAATTGTGACCTTGAAAATGCTGAGGCCGAGGGCAGCATTTTCAAGATCACGGACCAATCCTTTTATACATTATGCTAGCATGTTTTCGAGCATTTTAGTGAGGCAAAAGCATTGAGCATTATTCGAGCATTTTAGTGGCATTTTCCCGGAAAATTAATGTTTTTTCCACAGAAGATAGAAATAAGAATTATTTTTTACGAGTAAATGAAGACTTGACTTTAGCAGAATAACAGAACATTAAAAGAATTATCCTCTGGTGTATCAAAACTTTTACATACGTTGTTGTATACTTGTTTTATTAAGTATATGTTTTTGTCTTAAGCTCTCTGACCGTTAATTGTGTTGAAAAGTTAAAATCATGAAAATTTAAAAACCCCTGTGTATATGAGCATTAACTGAGCATTTTAGTGTCTTTCATGGGGTAGACCGAGTATTTTTAATGCAAAAATGGAGCATTAAAAGCATAATGTACAAAAGCCTAATCCTAAGCCGGCAAATAACATGCTTACTGTTTTTCCTGCAGTAAATTGGTTTTACAGATTACAAATACATCTTTTTTACGCGACCTTGTAATTGAATCGGCTTGCGCGCCGTGTACTAATGATTTGTAAAACATCTTCGCAACGAGCGAGTTAAGAAAGATGTGTAAAAAAAAACAGTATTTTTCGATCAATTGCATGTTAGTTGCAGTTATTTCACCGGTTAAGTTCTCCAAACTTGTTTTTTCGGTGTGAAATTTCGTTCAAAGTTTGAAGTTTTACTTTCTGCAGTTGTTGCTATTACAATTACTTAAAATCAGACTTTCCAAGCGTAGATTAAATAGTAGAAAGTTTAAAGTGTATTCTATAGAGATTCTCTTAAATACAGCAACGATCAGGGGTAAACCCAACTGAAATGATCTCTTTTCGCTTGGGCGGTTTGTTTTTCTACTACAGACCACATGCTATTCTCTAGAAAATTGTTCTTGTATCGATCTAAAAATTACTCTTTTATATGCACGCGACTATCTTAAAATTTGAAAGCACGAATTCTTAAGGGTATCATCGCATGGTCTGTAATGGGAAAACAAACCGCCCAGTCGAAAAAGGTCTATTAACTCAAATTTAACTGCGAGAAACATAGGATTACACGCCATTACAATGCCAAGTTGCAAACAACCAAGCAAACTCTCACAACCTCAATTGAATTTACTTACAGTTACTTTCCTTGCCATTTTAAAGTGAACAGAGATAAACTTGCGTTGACTAAGCGTCGATGGAAGTGCCAAAAAGGCAAAAGATTGACGATTACCGCTAACTCATGAACCGCGATTTGTTTCATAGGAAAAAAGAAGACTTAAAGATTTACCTGTATCAATTGCCTTTAAGTAAGTTGGATCCAATTGCCTTCCAGCCTTTGCATCACATAGCGCTTCAGAACATTTCCCTTAAACATCAACAAAAAAGCATATAATAACATTTGTTATACCTCTCAACTCAGATACGTTTTCCGATTGGAGGAGAACGCGTCACGTGCCGTGGGTTAAAACTCACTAACTCCCTAGGGAAACAACAACTTAGGCTTTGGACTCGCACGTGATCACGTTGTGCGCCTTGAAACCGCGGGACATTTGTGTCGCAGTCGGCCTGATGTTAAAAAGCCACTGAAGCAGGACAACCTTTCTCATTAGAGACGGCATCCATTATTCAAGAAAGGGATTTATAGTCACAAGAACATATAATGCAGATTAACAAAAGGAAAAATATGAACGTTCTGTGTCTCCAAGCTTTTGGTTTGGCGCCAAAAATGGGTCGCCCACGTTCGTCAACTCGCTCTTCGATAGCGGTCGCCAGGTAGGAAAGTATTTCTGTAATTTACAACAAAATATGCTGTTCCTGATCAAATCAAACCCGGAATGCTTGAGTTAAGCATTAGAAGAAGCCAAAGCAACTTTAGTACTGTCTATATTTTTTTGTTAGCTATGACGAAAAAAACTGTTATCGTGATTTTTCGATAGGACAGGTTGGTCTTGGCAGCCGCTCAATTTTGCGAGCGCAGCCAGTGTATGCAATGGCGTCAAGCAAATCATGTTTTTTTCGGAGTTTTTTTCTATTTTTGAGTCGGGAGGTCTAACAAAACACTTAATGACTGGCCCCTCGGGAAACAGCGAGTTTTGTTTCCCCTCGACATTGAGGGTCTCGGGGAAACAAAACTCACTGTTTCCCTTGTGGCCAGTCATTAACTGCTTAGTAACCAAAGAAGATAAAAACTTACAATTAAAGATATCATTATTACCAAAGACAATGTAGCATGAAATAAAGGCGTGAGCACACTGAATTCTTTGAAAGTAGCACTTATAAGGCCACCCCAATTAATTGTTTTGTTTCCCAACGCCCGACCAACCCATTTTTTTCGAAAAGTAAAAAAAAAGAAAAATTCCAGATTCACTAGTCAGAGAAGCAAGTACTTTAATTTACAAGCACACGATCTTGCTTTTTTCTCAGTAAACAACAATTAATATGATTTTATGTCCTTTTCTTTAGTTAAAATTGATACTGCGTTTTAAAGGCTAGACGTTTTATAGTTGTGTTAATGTACATCTTTTACCTTCGCCGTTATGATATCTTACTGATCAGATGTGATTTGTACAGTGTAGCGAGCTCAAGCGGGGCCATCCAACGTTTTTCTGCCAATCACAAGACGAGTTCAGAACAGAAGAATCGTAGTTCGTTCAGTTCTGACCAATTACGGCAAAAGTTGTCTATTTCCATCAACGAAAAGGCAACTAATTGTTTATATTACTGAAAGGTGCCACGATCGCGAAGTTTCAACACTACAGGGACCAAAGACGAATACATTTGGCCCAATGATGGCCTGACTGAAGATAAAACAGACTCAACGCAATTTGACTTATATTTACAAATATGTTTACCGAAAGACTCGACGTCGACGGTCGCGAATGTTGTAGGTTGAGGAGTTGACAGACTTACAGTGTAACGTAAAATACACTTTTCTATTCGGAATGACTGCAATGTTGAAGACAAAACGGACTATATATCAGTGTTTGGACTCAACAAAGAAAACAATGAGGGGCTAAATAAAATAAATAACTTCGAGTTGATCACTTAACTGTTATAACCGATGGCCAGCATGCGCAGTTGTTACGACGGTCGACAAAACGGAGTTTCGTGACCGGCTACAATTTTGAAGGCCGATAAGATTTTGCATCTGCAACATCAATTCGAACAGAGTTATTCTCATTCTAACTACATAGTACAGTGCATTACATTTCACATTACAAATCAGTTGCAAGTGTTACAGAACAAAATGTTATCTTGAATAATATAATCACATTTTTATTCCGTGAATAGAGTTGTGTTTAGAACGTTTCATGCCGTTTTTTCTTCAAAATTGCTGGCCGTCCTTCGGTGAATATATTTGTGCGAGTTATAGTGCGTTTCGTCCTCAAAATTCCCGATCCAAGGGTCCTCGGTAGATATATTCGTAGAACTCTTCCAGTATTGTATTGTATTGTATTGTATTGTATTGTATTGTATTGTATTGTATTGTATTGTATTGTATTGTATTGTATTGTCGCCATTTTCAATTAAACATATTTGCGTTGAGTTCATCTTTAGCATTCGAGGCCCACATTTGGTTTATGAATATATTTATTATTTTTACTCTGTTTTTTCAAACTCTTTGGGTGGCCATTCAGAAAATATTTACTTGCCTTTTGGGTGATAAAAATTAACAACATTTTTTTTCCGTAAATAGAAGAGTCGCATTCCACTTTCACCGTTGTCGTTCGCATAAATTCCCAGTCAGATTTGACCCTTATTTGAGATTGGTCCAAAATAAACATACACCGATTCTTTTGGTGTTTTTGCGTTGGGTGTCCCCGGTTGAGTTCGTTACACTGTAATATACAAGAGTAAACTTGAACACAAACTGAACGTGTCCTTGGAAGGAATAACGAACGAAAAGACCTGACTTTGCAACCAGGCTTTCTTAATTAGCAGCCCGGCCTTCTCTAGAACCCAGACACCTCCAAGTGTTCATTTTTGTTTTGTTTTGCTTTTTCCCGACCAACCGACCCACCATCACAAGAGACGGCACGATGCGAAACGAAACATTTTTATCGGGATAGTCTAGCTTGCTGTAAATATTCAATATTAATTTGATTTGATATTGAATCTTCTCTCCCTCCTTCAGTCTTTCCCCTTACCTAAAGAGTACCTACACAGAGCCTAAACAGAGCGCGTCAACTTTGTCATGAAGCCTTCACTAACGAAATAAAGTATTACAAGAAGTATTACACTCATTAAAGCCTACCTTATCGTAAAGCCTACCTTATCGTAAAATAAATCTGGGTATACTGTGTGTATATGCAGATACGTGTGCCGGCTCCCAATGCAAGCAAAAAATGTCAAAATGTCAAAATGTCAAGCAAAACATTGTATCGCATCCTTGCTGACTCACGGCTGTTTAACACCAGTAGGGTTAAAACACGTGCATACAGAACACAGGCTTACCTAAATTGAAATGTGCTGTTGCCCTGTTCGTATACAGTATGGCATTCAATTGGTCATCATTACATTTTACATCAATCCCTTTAGTAAAGAAGTCAAGGGCCCTGTAAAATTCATTCTTGTTCAATTCAGCTTCGCCCTCTTTGTTGTACAAGTCTGCATGTGCTGGAAGAAGACAGGAAAACATCTTTTTAAAACTTGTTAAATAAACAATACGATCATAGCAAGGCTACTTGACATTCCATTGAGTCTGTTGTGAAACTCTAACGATCCATTCAGGGCGGTCGGCGCGCGGGAAATTTGAATTGACCAAACGGGATTTAGGGGGCGGGAAAAACTTATACTGTCCTGACGTCAATGGAAGTTAACTGGAAAGGCATTGGAATCAAGCAACCTTTCTCGCTGGAGATGGCATTAAACATTCTCGAAAAGGGATTTAAAATTACCAAAACCCTATAGGGTTGTAAAAGGTGAAAAACAAAATGAAGAATTTTTGGTCTCCAACTTCTAATCAGAGGCGCCAAAAATGGGTCGACGGCGTGGCAACTCGCGCCTTAAGTTCGTCGAGTGTCGTCAGGTAGGAAAACAGCTGTCTTATGTTAAACAAAATTTGCTATTCCTCGTCAAATTAAACCCGGAATTCTCAAGGTAATTGTTAAAGGCCAACGCAACTTAAGCATTGTCTTTATTTTTGTTTCCCGCGAAGAAAAAGGCTATTATCGAGGGTCTATTATAGTCTGGCGGTTTGGCGGTTTAAGCCAATTTTGAGTGCCGGTATGCGGTTTCATTCACATTTATCTGGCGGTTTACGGTTAAGAAATTATCGTGCAGTTGCGGGAATCATAAATTTAGCTCGCCGTTTTCGGTTTTTGCGTGTTTTTGTGGCGGTTATTCAAACAGAGTTAAGAGGCACAGAAGACTGAGCGGTAACAATTTCACAAGCTTGTTTTGTCCGTAAATCCATGTTAGAACGACCACATAAGAACAAACAACACACCCAGCCCTAAAAACTTGTACTTTTACAATTCGTTATAAACATCTCGAGCAATCTTTGTGTTTGTGAACAGCCCATTAGACGTCAAAAACTTTTTGTTCGCTGGTTACTGAATGGAGCTATAGAGACATTTTGTTCTGTTCTTAAGCTCTTGTGGTCTTGTGGTCTTGTGGTCTTTGTGAGGAGAAATACGATTATTGAACTAACATATCGCAAAGAATTTGCTACGTGCTGTTAAAAGATCGGTTATGAGGATAATCGTCCCACCTGTAGGGCGGTGTCGGTTTCTAGAAGAAAACAAAAGCGGTTTGCGGTTTCGAAGGAACAAAATATGGCGGTTTACGGAATGTACGACCCCCTATAATAGACCCTCATTATCGTGTTGTTTCGATATGACAGCTAAGGTTTGACTGGTGCTCGTACTGCGAGCTCAACCGCCGTTTGCTTGGCGTGCAGTAGAGCAGTCTTATTCTAAGCGAGGAAACTATGAGCAGGAACAGGGTAGGTTCACATTTCAGTTTACTGCCGACCATGCAGAAGTAAACACATCAAAGCTTGGCAACCCTAATGTGTTATCATTTAGGTGGCACTGTACGGCCACTTTTGGGCGTGTGATCACATTGTTAGAGAAATTGTTAGCATTCGAGTTTCTTTGTTTAAAATTCAACTGAAACATGTTTGTTCCAGGCTCATTATGCAAGAGGAATGGATGGCAGCTCATGTATATTATGATAATCTTTAACAACAAACAAATGGAAAACCTTACAGACCTGTGCATCTTTGCATGGTCCAACGTTTACAATATGTGAATACTATGGGTTCTCAATTATCATTTGTAGTATTTTCTCACCTCTCAATTTATCGTCATCAAACTGATGTTCTGGGTTGCATGAACTATTCGCCATCAGCTTTTGAGACTATTTCAAGAACGTAACGTCCTATCATCCAATTTCCTGGCTGGTTGGAACACAATGAGGAAATAATTAGTGATACGGTCCATTTGAAACTCATAGAGCTACACACTGACCCACCAAACCAGTTTGGTGTCAATTTTGGCATTATGTATTAAATTTGGCAAGAGTTTCAAGGAAAACGCCGAGCGCTAACCCTCATCAAAAATTTCATTGTGGACCCCTGCCCTCCGGGTCGTGTAGCCTTCGAAAACGCGGATCTTAGTCGATGTCTGTATGGTGGTATAAATTCATACGAGGCAAGAAAAACACACACACAACTGAATACGTACACTTGAGTGATGTTTTATCCCCTAGGCCTGCATTTTTTGATCAGCTACTGAAGTTCAGTATATTGTTTGCCCTTCAGTTTTGAGCTGTAGTAATGTCAAACTACACCAAACGTTAGAGGTGAAAAACATTTTAAACAAGAAAACAAAACGCCTCAGTTGACGTCTAATCCTGGGTTAACGTTAACCGGATTTCGAACAACCCGGCCCTGTTCATTACGTACTAGTCATACGTAACTTAAAGTTCGCGAAGTGTGGCACGGTTGCCAGCTGCACGGTGGTACAGTGGTTAAGTAGGGCTCATCGGACGTCCAGACCATGCATAGTTTCTTAGTTCTTTTTCATGTCATAAAAGTTGTAAGACTTGGTAATTTTAGTTGAAGAGGAAGGGGGTCAGAGAGTCCACGTGGGAATTTGCTATCCGATATATTAAGTTCTCAACAGAAAAAGAGAAGACTTAAAGATCCGTCATTTATTACCGAAATCATGCACACACGATGTCACAAAGGCGTCAGGAAGCATATTCTAGGCTAAACAGGTATGGAAAGTGTATCATTCACGTCTGTTTGCTTACACATTGCGAGTCCGAGCCTATTATTTCTATCGTAAAGCGACCCTAAAGTACTAAATTTGATACAAATACACACATATATATAATAAAGCTCTACATCGTTCTTCTTCTAGATCTGATTACACAATACAGTTGCCACATCTTACGCAAAGGAATCTCACAAATCTTTTATATCGATGAAATAGCTATAATTTTGCATTAAAGGGCGTCATGTGGTTTGGTCTGGCACGAATTAAGAACAACTAACTACGTATTACTCCTCCATTTGCCAAATATAGTTCTAAGGAGACTTGAGAAAGATTTGGGTTTTTACGTAAAAGACTGTACATTATCCACTGGCTAATGTTAGTACACCATTGATTGACGGAAGCATGTGGCGCCCTCGTTCGATCACAACAAGAACAACAAGCGCGACTAGATTATCAAATAACTCGATACTCACCAATAAAAGTACGTTTCACCTTCGCCAAATGTGTCCTTCCACGTCAAGGTTATCTAACGTTCGTCATTTCTCTGCGAAAACGCAAGAAAAATGTCTTCGATCAACTTTCGAAACCAAATTACACCTTCAAGAAATTAATACAATGATATCGAAATCATCAGCAGGAGGGTGTATAAACAAAATCGCTTTACCTCGTGCTTTCCATTATGCCAAAGATTCTGGAAATTTCGGTCGGAATTCAAATGGAAAGGTCCTTTTCGGTTTCTTCTAACCGGAATATTCGGGTTCACCTCTTTCTTTGCCCTAATTAGGGAATTCGGTAAAAGCTAGAATTTAAAATGACAAGAGCCATTTCTATTGGTTGGCCTGGTTTAATCGGGAAATGCCGTTCCATTTTCCTCAGGTATTCCCACTGATCTCTGATCGGTCAGTTTGGCATAATGGAAAGCACCCTCAGTGTCTAGACCCTTGGACAAAAAACTCGAATCCCCCGCCCTGCTGGGACTGACTGGGAGGGTAACGGGGGGGATGGGGACTGCATGGAACCAATCCCCTGGGTCTTCGCTGTAATAAGGCGTAGCAACATCATTTTACTTTTGATTCTTGGCTTGCACGTGAGTCATCATTTTCTAAAGTCTAATATCAAAGAGCAATCAAAGTTCTTATCCTCGTCAGGCATAAGAGGGGGTAAATTTTTATCTGTTTACAACTGTTCAGCTATTCAGAGGTTAAAGTATTAGGAAAAGTGCTAATGTGAATGCTTTTTGTGTAGTACAGATAATCAGTCGCTTACATAGCCAAAGTAAGTTCCGGATGTTTACACCATTTTCACACCAGCATGGTGGCTCCATACTGGGCACTGCCCGGGGGGGGGGGGGGGGGGGGGGGGCTCTGAAAATTTTTTGCAAAATATTTCGTCAAATATCTGAAGTTTAGGAAAACACACAGACTTAAAACTTGGAGAAGTGTCTTCGTTATCAATTTTCAATAGCATCACAATTTCTTAACTTTATCCAATGAATGGTTTTGGAATTTACTTTTTGCGTGACAGTGCAATACGCCTTTACTTCAAATTATATCGTATTAAACTCCCACATCAAAACGTCTGTATGAATGCTCGTCGGAAAATTTCAATTTAACTCCTAAAGGAGACTAATATGGGTGCTGCTCGGGCTTCATTAAACCCCTAAAATATACCACTTAAAAAAGAATAGGTTCGATTACTAGCCACTGTTTAAGAAAGGATCCTGTAGTACCAGGGACTAGCGGAAATCAAGCCTTACAAAGACAGAAAATAATGAGTGTTTCTTTCATTATTTCTTCGAGTGCACCCTAAAGCTAAAAATGCTGAGTAGACTTTTTGTCATCAACACCCTAATTGGGACCAGAATCCTTGATTTGTATCCGAGACGACGAGTATCCCCGACCGTTTTGATATAGGAGTTCCCCAGGGTTTCAAACATCTGCCGTCTAAGGCCGTTCTACAGTCGCTCATTTTCGAAAGATTTTTCCATTGTAAGGAAAATACTTACGGTTCTTCCTTAGCGATTCCATTCAAAGAAAGTCTTCGTTGTTTTCCGTTTACAAACCTACGTGACATTATGAGTTCAAAATCAATCGATGTAAACGGATGATTAAAAGTTCCACATGATTTTTTGAACACAGGAAGGGAAAGACAAACGCTCTCTTTTGGTAAACGATTTCTTGACAGAAAAAGAAAAAAGCAATGAAGAAGAAAAGGGAAAAGAAATTCGCACAACCACTAGGATTCGAACTCCAAAGTGCGCATTCTGTGGCCAGCGCTTAGCAAGCTGTGCTATGAATTGCTCACTGTACAACGAAGGGTGAAATTATCAATCATATATGTACGCACTGAAACGCAGGGTAGTTAGCACAGCAGGCTCAAGTGAGTTCCGAGGCGTGCCGAAGTTGAAATCTGTGGATGGCTGCTTCAGGCGTTATCGAGCTTGTACAAGTGGAGGTGACACGATTTAGTCACAAACTGAATTGTTTTGATGGCATTGTTTCTCATTCAGGAGGCCCTATGCGCCATCTTGGCGCCAGGGGACAGGTGAGGTGAGATGAGGTGAGGTTTCTCATTCACGGATCTATTAAGAGGTGGTGTCATTAACGGACTTAATGAAGTTCCAGGTGACGTAATTACCGATCGATGAATTAATTTAGAACGACTACGTTTGGACAAAAACTACGAATAGACTAGCATTATTTCACAGAAAGAGAATTACCTTCAGTTCCTATATTAGGGCTACAAGCGAATGTAAGTACTTAAATTCAAGACTATAAAGGACACACAATGTAAATATACGGACTACTTAAAGCTGACTTCAACGGATGATCCTGTCTCTTAAATCATTTGGCAAAAATCTATACTATTTAAACTTGATTTATGAGCTGTGTATACTATTTTTTCCCACTTCAGCCTGTTGAATTTTCATTCTTAAATTTTGGTGCTATCATACTGAACTTTGTAGTATATACCCCGCCGCTGTAACAGCGTCATTGTAGCTTAGAAAATCAGTAAATACTTCAGTAGATTTGGTGCAAAAACTACGTTCCCACTAAAAGCACTGTTCATCTTGATCCCAATCTTCACTTTTGGCCAACTTTCTACTTCAATCTATTTGAAAAATATTAATATATAATTATTTAAAACAAAGGATTTTCTCAGATTTTACCAAAGAACGAAATGCACGCTTGCATCTAACAATCTTAAGCCAACTAGAGCTGGCTACAAACAAGCATTGGAGATTACTCCTAGCCTATACATCACTTTTGACCAAATAAAACGTTCTTGCCATTTTTGACTACAACACTAGGAAGACATGTACTGATGCATGTAATGTAAACCTAAGTAACAGATAGTTTCTTAGCTTTCAACTGTTTCATTTTGCAAATATCACAACACACTCTTGAATGGAAAAATTTGTGGGCTTGTTCGAAAGCTAGACTACCCTCACATCACAAGTGGTTCCTTAATAAGCAATTCCTCATCACACCCTTTCATAAGTTATTTTCCAAATTCAGTGACTCACAGCCACTTTGATTAGACAGAACCGGCCAAAAATGGGTTTACGGGGCCATGAAAACGTTTTTCACTTTCTATGTTTTGAGTATTTTGGAATTAATCAAGCTCAAACTGAAGGGTAAACAGCATAGAAAACAGAAAAACTTACCGAAAAGTTACAAAACTAATATCAAAAATCTCGCTAATCTTGAATCTTGGGTTAGCTCAATCGGGATTTGAGCAACTCGATTCCACTGATGACTGGGAATAGTGGTTGTCGGATGTAATTGAAAAAAGAGTTAAAAAATAGACGAAGACATGACAAAAACAGTTTATTCAGGTTACAACATAAGAGGCCGCGGGCGGCTCGGTATTTGTAGTGTTCGAGGCATGACGTCACTAAAATTAAAACTACAAAACTATTGATCCTCCTGAGATTTTGCTGTCATGATGTATATACAAAAGAACAGCTGAAATTAATACAATGATATCGAAATCATCAGCAGGAGGGTGTATAAACAAAATCGCTTTACCTCGTGCTTGCCATTATGCCAAAGATTCCGGAAATTTCGGTCGGAATTCAAATGGAAAGGTGCTTTTCGGTTTCTTCTAACCGGAATATTCGGGTTCACCTCTTTCTTTGCCCTAATTAGGGAATTCGGTAAAAGCTAGAATTTAAAATGACAAGAGCCATTTCTATTGGTTGGCCCTGTTTAATCGGGAAATGTCGTTCCATTTTCCTCAGGTATTCCCACTGATCTCTGATCGGTCAGTTTGGCATAATGGAAAGCACCCTCAGTGTCTAGACCCTTGGACAAAAAACTCGAATCCCCCGCCCTGCTGGGACTGACTGGGAGGGTAACGGCGGGGGAGGGGGGGGGGAGGGATGGGGACTGCATGGAACCAATCCCCTGGGTCTTCGCTGTAATAAGGCGTAGCAACATCATTTTACTTTTGATTCTTGGCTTGCACGTGAGTCATCATTTTCTAAAATCTAATATCAAAGAGCAATCAAAGTTCTTATCCTCGTCAGGCATAAGAGGGGGTAAATTTTTATCTGTTTACAACTGTTCAGCTATTCAGAGGTTAAAGTATTAGGAAAAGTGCTAATGTGAATGCTCAAATTCAGTGACTCACAGCCACTTTGATTAGACAGAACCGGCCAAAAATGAGTTTACGGGGCCATGAAAACGTTTTTCACTTTCTATGTTTTGAGTATTTTGGAATTAATCAAGCTCAAAACTGAAGGGTAAACAGCATAGAAAACAGAAAAACTTACCGAAAAGTTACAAAACTAATATCAAAAATCTCGCTAATCTTGAATCTTGGGTTAGCTCAATCGGGATTTGAGCAACTCGATTCCACTGATGACTGGGAATAGTGGTTGTCGGATGTAATTGAAAAAAGAGTTAAAAAATAGACGAAGACATGACAAAAACAGTTTATTCAGGTTACAACATAAGAGGCCGCGGGCGGCTCGGTATTTGTAGTGTTCGAGGCATGACGTCACTAAAATTAAAACTACAAAACTATTGATCCTCCTGAGATTTTGTTGTCATGATGTATATACAAAAGAACAGCTGAAAATTAATTTCATACAAATTTTCGATCTGAATGGGTTTTTGGTTTTGTGATAGACTACGCTTGAATTTCTAAGCTTTTGCGTGACGCAGCATTTACATGGCGGCCGAGAGAGCTGTCATGTTTGGTTAAAAATTGACTTATTTCGGGAAATTTGGCTATCTGAACAGTTTATGTAACAAAAAAGTGTTACTATAATGTTTTTGAGTTCCTCAAGAGATAAATTCACCGTCGCTATTGTAGTAAAACTCAGTGACAGATGTTTCTGTTGGTTCCTAGCTGCCATGTTGGTGCCCATCCGGATGGGCACCAGCATGGCGTCTACATACAAATCTCTATAAATTTGGGTAAAAAATAGTTCCGTATATCTTGCTTGAGAAAAATTACTGTGACCTGAATCTTGGCGAGAGTCTTTCCATATTCACCTTCTTTCTTTTCCCAGA
>JAHPZR010010952.1:5000-7500 GCA_019787425.1 Platygyra sinensis | reverse complement strand
CAGTGTAACATATAATAAAATCAGCCGGGACTACAAATTCTGGAAACACTATCGATTATTCTGCCCGAAATGTTTCAAACGCACGCATAAGCCAGATTTGAAATGAATGGCTTTAATTTAAATTCAACCCAAAACGTGCTTTCAAAGCAATACCTACCTGAGGCCTGGTTTAAACGTCGCATTTTACATGCGCCGAATCAAATACTAATTTTAGTCGACTCGAATGAATACGTTAGGCTGATTTGATTTAAACGTCGCATTATTTTGCCGAATAAAATTGCTGAGCGCGAGCGACGTGTTTTAAATTCCCATTCGAGCAAACATAATTACTTACATGATTTCAATTCGATTCGGCACATGTAAAATGCGGCGTTTAAATCAACTACCGAGCTTCAGTCGAATATTCGACTGACTCGCATCGAATTGAAACATGTCGCATTTAATTGATTTAGACGTCGCATTTTACATGCATTTAACTTGGCAATTCGATTCGGCGCATGTAAAATGCGACGTTTAAACCAGGCCTGAGAGGAAAATATTCCCGGCCTTGGTCGGTGTGTATTGGCAGTTCCTTTTATTTCATTTTCTTCACAGAAGATCAACAATCGAACACCTTATTTGATGATTGTTTTAGCAAAAGCAATTAATGTTTTACCGACTCTTTAAGTGTAATTGTGAATAACAGCGTACTGCAGGTAGGAATCAAAATTTCTCGAAAAGAACACATGTGATGATGAACGGTTTCTCCAGGTGAATCCGACAGGAAACGAACTCGATATGCTGGCTTCTGTACTTTTGATAATAGAACGCTATGTTCAGCAACAAGAATTTATTTTACTCGAAATAAATATGTAATTGTCATAAACAATTATTAAGCTTTAATAAAATATAAACTTTATGCGGTTTTAGTTAAACAACTGACGATAGGGGGGAGGACGCCATAGCGGGTCTTATCATCTTTTGGGTTTACTGACACAGAACCTTGTCACGGACTGTATTATCGATCTCTTTTGTAGATTAAGAATCCGTTCAAAGCAATCTGCTTCCTATTGGAAAATGCGATGAATACGGAATCGGAAGAATTTTACTAAGGCAGCTGGCGAGATTCGCAGGAAAATTAAATCTACCCTAAACGCATCTTGGCGGATTGAGGTTGGTTGTTTGCTCTACGGTATTCAGCAAAACCAATTTTACAATCAGCAACTTAATTGAAATTTATTTCAAATGCATGTCAACTATTACTTGAACTACTGATAACTCATAACGTTACGTTTAACTGATTTTGGGAAAAAGTCGTAGTACTGTTCAACTGAAAATAAACAGTTTGCTCACCAGAAATCAGCAGTTTTGACCAAATCAAATACCAGAGTGGCTTCCGAAGAGAGAGCTTGAACCTTTTAGGAATAATTTACGACTAGCACCAATTTATTGGTAACCTATTTTTGAAGCAAGCGTAAATATAAAAATTTGATAAATCGTTTTCGGAGTTTCCAAAGCAAGTAATCACTGGTAATCACTAAAATGATCATTATAATAATTTAATCCACTCGCGTTCATAAGAATTGTTAAGACGTATTTCAGTACGGAGACTTCACATATGAGTGAAATATTCATTAGCGTCTAGTTTGTTTCAAACGATTTTATTTTAAAGAAACCCCCGAACCTTGAGTATAAACAATGAATTGAAAATGAATATATGTAAAAAAGTTATACAACTGACCTTACAGTTCTCTCTCTCTAGTTCAAAGAGAAGAGAAATAAAATTATTCTTTTTTTTACGTTCTGTTCTAATAATTGAGCGGTTAAACTTGATTTTGGAAGTAATCAGCAACTGCTAAAACCTTACACCGACACGTATTGCAATCACTTAGCTATATAGATAGGCCTTTCCATGAACAAATGTCTTTTACATCGCTAAAAGCGCCATGAAAACAATTTTGCAAATTGCGCAAGTGGTATTCAATTCAAGGGCCCGAATCTTCTTCCCAAACTCCAACCTACTACCGAAAGAAAAATTTGGTGTAAGTGGTTCATGCTCGGTTTAGTTCTATATTTAGGAAAATGATAGTTATTTAGAGAGTTTTTCGACATATTCAGGAATACTTTTGCAATATATTTTCTTCAGAATTTCTATAGGTGATTTTCCGTGATATTAGAGGAGAGCTCTATGTATAGATTAATTGGATGCTAAACAGCATGCTAAAAACCACTCGAGACAAGCTGAAGCGCGTTATGCGTGTCTAACTCAAGTTCTCACCGGTCCATTATACTGCAACTGTCAATTATTTTGTGATTTGCAGTCGTTATTGCTTTGCCATAATGCTGTTAAACGTTTTGAGTATTTTACAAGACTTTTGAAATAATTTCACCGTGGCTGAGTTCCCTTCAATTTCTTTCACAGAAGATCAACAAACAAACAGAAACCAGCCAACAAACGATTAACAAGGCTTTTTCTCACCCGATTAGATTTTCCAGCAGTGTTTTTCTTTGCTCCATCAGA
>JAHPZR010010951.1:10000-39604 GCA_019787425.1 Platygyra sinensis | reverse complement strand
GTCCCCAGTATTACTCGTTTTAATTTAAAACCAAAAGAAACGAGGCTCTGGGGACGAGAATGGGCATGTTTTAAAGAGGCAGAGGAGCTGGCAGAGGAGCCAAGATCGTAAACGCGGAGTGGGGATAAATAGAACATGCGCAGTGACGGGTCTGCGGTTCGACACATCACGTTCTCTCTCTCTCTCTCGTGTTCTTCTTCTTCGTTTTTATTTAAGATAATAATCATTGTTTTCGTCCCCTCCCCCCTCCACTCTCTTTGATCTTCAGAACTTCTTTTATGATGGCAAACAATTTTGTAATGTACAATCATATGTCACAGAGATATTTATTTTTCTCTCTGCAGGTGCCAAATCTTCTCTTCACTGATAGAAGTAGCCAGCCAGTCACAGCCCATCTAAAGACACGGCAGTGGGGTTAACCAGCAACAGTCAAACGGCCTAAAAATTAAACGTCTATCATCGAATAAGCTAATAATGAAAAAAAAAATACCATCAGCCGTCAAACAAACAAAATCTAACCATCAACCGTCAAAACCCTATGGCTTGTTTATGTGACTCTACTTTATGTGACTCTACCCTCACTCTTCGCACCCACATCAATAATATATGTCGCTCTGGCTCATTATCCTTACACGAACTCAGCAAAATTAGGAAATTTTTATCTCAGAAAGACACCGAAAGAGTCGTTCATGTCTTTATTTCCTCTAAATTGGACTATTGCAATGGTTTGTTTTACGGCTTGCCCTCTTCTGAAATACAGAAACTTCAAAGACTACAAAGCGCGGTCGCCCGACTTATTACGCGAACAAAAAAATTTGATCATATTACTCCAGTTCTTATCAATCTGCACTGGCTCCCTATAGGACATCGTGTTATCTTCAAGCTTCTTCTCTTTACCTATAAAGCACTTCATGGTCTGGCCCCTGATTACTTGGCAAATCTGTTAACTTTCTATAAACCTGTCCGCACCCTTCGTTCCTCAAGGTCCATCAATCTGTTTGTCCCAAGATCTAGAACCTCCACCTATGGCGACAGATCTTTTGCGTGTGTATCTCCTAGGCTTTGGAACAAACTTCCTGATTTTATAAGATATTCTGAGACTTTAGATTCCTTCAAAACCAGGCTCAAGACTCACCTTTTTAAAATTGCTTTTAACCTATAGTGAATCTTTGATCTTATTCTTGTAATGTTTTTTTTTTTTTAATCTTTTGTAAAAGCATTGAGACTTTGGTATAATGCGTTTAAGAACTGCTATTATTATTATTATTATTATTATTATTATTATTATTATTATTATTATTATTATTATTATTATATTATATTATTATTATTAACTCCGTCAACTGTACGTGCGGCGTGAGCGTCGAAAGGTTGCAGCGCTGAGTCGACGCTGAGATACTTTGTGAAGGCTGTCAAATCTGCTTAATAACTTTTTAGTTTTCTCTTGCATTTTGAGTAGCATGTAAAACAAGATGATGGTTTATCGAAGTACTGTGTGTGAAAAAAGAAACAAACAAAAAATGTTGTATTGATCTTTTCCGTGGGTATACTAAGATTTCGCGTTTATGTGACGGTGTACATAATCGATACATAAAATACTTTGCATGCATATGGCGTGTGAAAGGCGACAGCTTCCAGCATTTAACCCTCCTCTTTTATTCCCAAGAATCGCGAACAAAATAGAAAAAAAAAGAACAAAAACCTTGTTTCACTCCAAAGCCAATTAACCAGTGTTGAGTATAATCGAATTTATCCTTGAAAAGCATTTCAAAAACAACCCGTTTGTTGTTATCATTAATTTTGCATCAGTAAACAGCCCCCCAGAAGGAATATATTGAGTTTCGTCGCATCACAATGGTAACTTTTCAAAACAACATAATTTAAATGAAGCTGTTAATTGCGCTCTATTGTGTTGCCTTTCGTATTTTTGTCCTGTTAACGTAAGCGCGACGTAATTAAATTTTCTGTTTTGTATTTACCCATGGCTGAGGTAATTTTTGATTGAGTTATTATCCTGAGAGTATTTCAAAATTTGGTGTGACACGATTTGATCTGAAAAATAACCGGTCTATTTCAATTCGGATCGAGATCTTTCTGGCATGAATATGTATAAGTAGTGCTTTAGACTGTGTTCCAAAACACCGAAATCTCATTCGCTATATTGGTCTTTGACTTTAGCAAGAATCAGCGCCAAACGGTGAAAGCCAAAAAATAATCAAACAGTGCACATTCCCAAAGTTTTTCACCCATATTTTCTCACGCTTTGGCGCTTGGGACCGCGGTAAGCTTACAGACCGAGGTTCAGACGGTATTCATAACAGCTCTTTGCGACATGAAGAAAATTTCAACAGCAAGCATTCCAACTCTTTTTGATCCTGGACTGTATTCAAAAGACGACTCCGAAAGCACTGTTGTCTGCAAGGGTCAAACGGCGAAGCTTCACTCAAGAAATGGAGGGTTACAGGATGAAAAACAGGTCAGTGTATCATGGGAAACGAATTTATTTACATAACTGTAAATTCCACAAACCCCGATCGTACGCAAAGTAGTTTCAGCTAAGCTAAGTTCACCACAAACATGAAAAGTTTCGTGGGACCGAAGCAAGCGTCAATGATCTCTGATATGCTTACTCAGTTGTTGTTAAGTGAAGAAGGAATTAAAATTTCATATACTTATTGTAAACATTCTGAGTTATTTGTAGCCTGAAGACAACCTATTGGCAGGTCTATAAACATAACTCCTAAATGATTCAAGATCTTTTGAATGTAAGTTACCAAGTTATTCAAAACTTTCTACTATAGCGGCTAAACTGGAGTTTTATGTTGTAAGCACAAAGATTTAATACTCCATCAAGTTTACGGACCCTTCAATCGACATGCCTGTTTTACTGCCTCAAAAGTTGATGTTATTGCTACAAAAATAACTAAAATGAGAAAATAAAACCGAAGGTTTAGCTGTGGAAGTAATATATAACCGACAATGAAAACTGCATCAGTCCAGTTTCCGCGTTTGCATTTTTCCCTTGCGTGCCGTGGTACTTTGCTTTGTTGTCTTTGAAATCTTCTACATGTGGGTCAATGTGAAAAGAATTTGCTTTATTTATAGCTCTGTGGTTTTTAGTCCTTCAAATTCACTCATCAATTAATAATGTATTGCTTTGTGTTTTCCCGTTCAAGTGAACAATAGAGCAAACGATTTTGTCGAGTTGTTAGGTCCTTGCAAACTCGGCCTGTTATTTTCTGCTTACTGTATTGCCTAATAAAAATTAAAGGAATCATGCAATTTGAACTGTTGTTCCTTAATTTTGAGGTAATTTCCTTAATACCTTAATCGCCTCAAATCATAGAGGAAACAAAATGAATTACCTCCCGTAGATTTCGCTTGCCATGGCAATTAAGTTGCCTGGTTACAGATACGTGCACATCAAATATTTGACAAGTACTAGTAGTAACAGAACTAGAGTATGAGCTGTCCCTCTTTCGCTTAGTCCGTCGTGCATGACGTGAAAGAGAAGTCTAAACACAATGATGCTAAATCGGAGGTGATTAACCAAGTACTATTCACCTCCGGGCAGACGAAAAAAAACAAAGTGGCATTTGTCAGTACATTTTCACAATAAAGTTACTCTTTGGTCCGCTAGTTATTCAGTTTGTGTGGTATATACTAAAACAATTATTCACCTCAGTGTCGGTGATGGTGGTGGACATTCCCGGCTCGGTAAATATCCACCACGACTTCGGTGAAAAATTGTTAAATATCAAGATCTTGTGATTTTTTTTCCCGGTATCCGCCATTTATTTCGGTAGTTTAGAACAGAATGCAATAGTAAAGGAATGAAAAAGAATTCGGTCTTTTCAGGCCCCTACAAAGAGCGAAGCAGAAAATTCTCGAGGCGGTTTCATACCCATTCGAAAATCAGAAGGATACAGCATTAAAAAATATAGATAGCTTTAGAATAACTTGAAAACAACTTAATTTCAGTCTCAAACAGCCAACAACAATGCCACTAGAAATGCCTTCCTTTGACCGAAAATTAGATGTTCTTAGAAGAGAAGGGTGTATCATGATAGAGAAAGCCGAATATTTTGGAAAACATCTATAAAGAAATCGCGTTAAATTTTATTTATAGCTACTCAAATAATAAATATTTTAAAATGCAGGGAACGAGACTACGGAGAGAATCACTTATGCCTCCAATACCATCACCGAGAAGCTCGCCTTTCTTTAGAAAAGCGTCAACTCCTGGACGGAGGGATGGGCAGCGCCCTAACACACCAGTGAATCAAGAAGGTGATCAAAGCAACTCAGATAATGGAATCATGGTGGTGGGAGAAACTGGTTATTTGTCACTGAACTTTAGGAAGAAAAGTTCAGCTGAGAAATTAAGTGACACTGGATTTCAGCTTTATACCCTTGAAGACTCGAAAAAACTTCCGAAAATCTTAAAACCCAAGAAAAAGGTCTCCAAGGGTTCAAAACGAAAGAAGATTATCGCCACGAGTGATCAAAACAATAATTTAATTGAAGGAAGTCAAGAGGACGAGATGGAACCCAGGTTGAAGGCAATTGAGGTGGAAAAACCGAGGACCTCAGAAGACCAAGGGGAATTGCAAAACAAATACGGTTTGGACTTGAAGAAAGATTTCAGTAAGTTTATCAGCTACCTAACTGGCCAAGACTGACCAGTAGCATATCTAGTAATGACATCGATTTTACAGATAAAAAAAACCTATCAAACTCCACTAAAGTAGGCAACCAATGTAACAAGGTAAGCAGTGTAGACTTGAGTACTTTAGTGGACTTAAGTCGAGTCAAATCGTGTAGCGTAGAGTAATGTAGAGTAGAGTAGGGTAGCGTAAAGTAGAGTAGAGTATAGAGTAGAGTAGAGTAGAGTAGAGTAGAGTAGAGTAGAGTAGAGTAGAGTAGAGTAGAGTAGAGTAGAGTAGAGTAGAGAAGAGTAGAGTAGAGTAGAGCAGAGTAGAGTAGCGTAGCGTAGAGTAGCGTAGCGTAGAGTAGAGTAGAGTAGAGTAGAGTAGAGTAGAGTAGAGTAGAGTAGAGTAGAGTAGAGTAGAGTAGGGTAGGGTAGAGTAGAGTAGACTGTAGAGTAGAGTAGAGTAGAGTAAAGTAGAGTAGCGTAGACTAGAGTAGAGTAGGGTAGAGTAGCGTAGAGTAAGGTAGAGTAGAGTAGAGTAGAGAAGAGTAGGGTAAAGTAGCGTAGCGTAGCGTAGAGTAGAGTAGAGTAGAGTAGAGTAGAGTAGAGTAGAGTAGAGTAGAGTAGGGTAGGGTAGAGTAGAGTAGACTGTAGAGTAGAGTAGAGTAGAGTAGAGTAAAGTAGAGTAGCGTAGACTAGAGTAGAGTAGGGTAGAGTAGCGTAGAGTAAAGTAGAGTAGAGTAGAGAAGAGTAGGGTAAAGTAGCGTAGAGTAGAGTAGAGTAGAGTAGCGTACAGTGGAGTAAAGTAGAGTAGCGCAAAGTAGAGTAGGGTAGAGTAGACTACACTAGACTAGACTAGACTAGAGTAGCGTAGTGTAGAGTGGAACAGAGTAGAGCCTTGGAGAGCTTCAGAGTTGAGTGAAGTGGAATGTACTGCTATTTAATTTCTCTCTTTTTATTTCCTTTATTTTCAGATTTAGAAGTGACTAGACCATATACCTTCTCATATTTTCCTGAAATTGTCAAGAAAAAGAAAAAAGTCGGCAACAGCGAGGCAGAGAAGAAAAAAACACGGAAAGTTTCCAAGGTCGAGATGAAAACCTTACAGAGTTAAAATTGCACAAAGAACTGTACGACCCTCCTCACAAGAAACAGTGGCGTCGTTTGTTTTTTTCAATATTCATCTTGTTCGTATGGCCGTTACAAGTTTATTCGTCACTAGCTGCCGCAGCGTACTCTGTCTCTTCTACAGTGGAGACGTGTTGGGTGAGGAAAAAGCTAGTGAAGCCAGTTAATCTATGGATGACGGATAACTGAACAAGTCTTCTAATATCGGCAAGCTAGACCACAACGACAAACCAATGCAAGAGGGTGCCTGATCTTTGGAGACCTGGATCAGTTAAAATCAACTAGTAACTGAACAAGGTGTATAGAGACAGACGACAAGAAAATTAACCATATGATGTTACATCGCAACTGTTGTAATGCCAATTTTCATACCTTAGCTGCATATCAGTAACTTGCGATCAGACCCCCGGGGGGGGGGGGGGCACTCGATATATCCCTGGGTGGGGAGGTGCGGCCCGGCCCCTCATACCCTGATCCTGTTTAAGACAAATATCGCTGATTTTCTTACCCTGTTTAAGACAGAATTCCGATTTTTGATACCCTGCTTAAGACATATATTAAAAGTTGCGGTTACAAATTGTGTGGCTTTCTTGTTGTGTAATCAATGGAAATTTAATGTGCCTGGTATCAATGCCAAAGTCAACGGAAGTCAATATTAATTTACGAGAGCTTGTAAAAATTTTGCTCGGTTTATCGTCCAAGAAAAGGTATCCCATTGAAGACAAAAATTGATAAATCGATACCCTGACTAAGACAAAAAATGATAAATTCGATACCCTGTTTAAGACAAAAATCCCGAAAAACATACCCTGGCTGGCCGTACGTCCCCATTAAGCCCTTATAAGGGAGTGCCCCCTCCCTCCGGGGATCAGACGTTCTTATGTTTTGCGGCACTGACAGGGGTAGGGAGTGGCGCATGATCACAGGTTATTAGCAATATCAGGCGAGTTTAATTTGGTCAAGCAGTGGTTTAAGATCATGGCACTGAAAGAACAAAGGAGACTAAAATGCAGTCGAAGAGTACTAAAAAAGAACAATTCAGTATTTACTGGGCGTATTTTACTCGATCAAGTAAGGCTGCTTCTGCCATGTCAGGTCTGTATACGTAACTCAGTCGCTCAGACAGGATATCAGAACAGTAGAAAAGCTTCTGATTGGCTATACTTTGGAAGCTGGAAACAATTTTCATCAAAAATATTTAAATGTCAAAAGACTCTCGCTCCGTGAGAACTGTTCAGAGGAAGCAATGTCTTACTATAAGAAGTTGAAAAGATTAATCAATCAACTCAAAGAGAGCAAGGATTTTTTTAGTTTGTTTATTTCGTTGTGACAGTCTCGTTACCAGAGCCCTCATTACCCTTGTCCAGCGGTAACGAGGGCTCTGGGAACGAGATGGTCGTTCTCCACACTTGGCCTTCTTCTCCAACCCTAAAAAAAGAGTTAAACTATAGAAGTAAGCAGCCTTTTCCTTGCATTGAAGAAATTCCCTTCATAATCTACTTACACAACCTCTCTTGATCGTCAACCATAGCTGTCACACAGCCGATCCCAGACAAGACAAATAACTTCCCCTTCTTCACCATGTTCGTCCCCATAGCCCTTTTCGCTTATCTTACCCGGTGGCACTTTGACACGAGAAACAATTTCTCATGTCATGCCAAGGCCCTCGCTGGATAAGAGAAGTGGAGAGAGCTATGGGGACGAGAATGCTTCCTCCATCCTTTGAGCCTCAACCACTCAAGCACATAAGTTTTCTTTGAACGCTATTTTCGTACTTTTAGCCTGTCGTCTATTGTGACAAAACGAAAACCGAAGATGAAATTTACCTGAAAAGGAAGATCCTGCCACCAATGCTTTCAAAAGTGAAGACTTCTTAATTTCCTCTGAGTTTTCCGATAATTTGAGTATTTTAAATACATTCGGCTGTAGCATCGTCGCAAGTTTCTGTTTAGCGGTTGTTCAAGAAACCGACGTACAGCGGTCCTGGGCCGTATTTTGTTTCTGTTTTATAGCTTTTTGGCGAAGTTTCGTGTTTATATTGTTTGTCGTTCAGTTTTATCGCAAACTACACAAAACATAAGCAGTGAAAAACAGTTTTGTGCAAGAAAAATTAATATTTAGGCAGGGTGATTTAGGTCAACGTTTAATCCAGGGGATTAGGAGGAGCTGGGATGGCGCAATGGTTAGAGCGCCAGTGCTTCCATCAATGTGCCCTGGTTTCGTGCGTTTTTCTCCAGATATTTCTGTTTTCCTTCTTGAAAACTACAACATTTCCAAATTAAAATTTGAACTGAATCCGAGGTCCCACCTAAAATCCAGCCGGAGTTGATCGATGTCACGGCTTTCCTTCGAGCTCATAATTATGTGATGTATTGTGATTAGGAAAACGTTTAAACTGACCTTGATCCACATTTTTTCAGCATCGATTGAATTTAGAATTAGCCTGAGATTTACTATCTAACAGTTACTTAAATAACTCAACTCTAATGTATCTCTACTAGGAACCACCGCAATAACAACAACATCTTTATTTTTCTCACTACAAAATTCTTCCTTTTGAGATTTCTTCCTCTTTAACCAAACTAAGGGCGGGGAGGTGGGTAGTCGGACCCCAGGGGCCCCTTCAACCGCCACTAGCAGCTTATGTTAAACAGAGTGCTTTGTTTATTATTCAACTTTCCTGCACTGCACTAATCCCGATTTTCTGATTGGTTGATTTGTACCTCGTGATACTGGGTTGTGACGAAACAAAGTCCTTGACGTCATTATCATGGTGTAATATCCGTGGTGTAAATTCATTACACCACTGTCATTACACCATGGCTACGGCTGACTCAAAGTTTGACGATTTTTGTTTGCAGTGTATTCAATTTGAATAATAAAAATGTTAACGCACTCATTGCTCGTGAATTATCGGGATTTTCCTGCACTCGTTCACTAACAAGGAACTCGAAATTTTCAATACCGCACTCGGCAGCCTCGTGCGGTATTGAAATTTCTCGTTTATTGTTAGTGAACTCGTACAGGTAAATCCCGATAATTCATTCGCTGAGTGCGTTAACCTGTAATTGAGTGAGACTGAAGACTATTTAATCTTTATACACATATTTTTTTGGCTGATCAGATCTCTAGTAGATCCTACGTTGGCAGCGTTTATCGTATGCGGTCCCTTGCAGTTTATAGTCTCTCATTTATGAATTTTCGGACCGTAGGTCTTTTCAGATCCGATACGCTGCGTTTTTTTAAGCATGGTATTGGCCATGAGTTTGAATGTTTAGGCTGGCTTTGTGTAGCCACATTTATTTTTTGCTTTTCGAGACACCAATAGTGACACTTTGGTCTTCTTGCGCTCCGGGGCACGTGATGTGGCAACGCGTGTCTCGGAGCGCAAGTGAGTTCAAAGTACGGAACTTGATATAGTGAACGGGTCATTGTGCAATTTATGTGCGTTGGCTCTTGGCAGGCGTTACATATCTTCGCTACACTGTGCTGACGAGCTCCAACAAGAGCGAAACAGCTGTCCACAGTTGCGATCCTGCTTTATCGGTTCTGGTCATGTTGGTGTCTCGAAACGTTTTTCACGTAGTATCAGCCTTGCAGTTTAATCTTTATACACTATTTATGTAATAACCAAATCATTGCGAGCGCTCTGATTGGTCAATCAGCTATGGTTTATTGTGCTAGTAAACTCATAGCAAATTCGCGTGTCTTCTGATTTATTACATAAAAGCAATAGATTACAAGTTATAATAGTTTATAGGCTGATAAACCATTTGGGATGTTGGTAGAGCACTCGAAGAATTCGTAAATCACTCGCACGCGGCTTGTAATTTAGAATTCTCCTCGTGTTCTACCAACATCCCGCGTGGGTTATCAGCCTATAAACTATAATCACTTGTGGTCTATTGCGCCATCTATCTGCTGATTTCAAGGAAACTTCGGATCAATATCAGTATCTGGGCTACTGCGCACAGTCTACCCCTCCCCTAACCCAACATGTTATAATAAGTTAATCATGTTAATAAGTTAGTGTTACTGTTGCGTTAGGGGAGGGGTAGGTGCGCAGTTGTCCAGACACTGATATTGATCCGAGACTTCTCCTAAATCAGGGCTCGGAATACGGGCTTCTCAGTAACGCTGACTTGAAACCAAATTGGATTTCCCCATTTAAGTTTTGGATAGTTTCAGTTTAGGAGGTGATCAAGCGGTGCTTTTCTGGACCGTTCATAGCCTCTCTATTTACATACGCGAAAGAATATACGAGCAAAGTGAGCGCGAAGCTTGCATGGGTGGGGGTAGGGTTTGCGGGTAGGCGAGCAAGACGAACAGCATAACATGTTTCGGAATTTTGCATCAGAAAAGTCCTTCTGTATTTCGCGGAAAACAAGCTTGTATTTCGATTCCCCAATTAGCAGAAGCACGACGTCCTCTGTTGACAGAACGATGGAAGCAATCCTAATTAAGCTCTTTCATCTCTTCTATTTGTTTCCACATTCGCATATTTGCATTTCTTTTGCCATTGCGTAGAACGAACCCATGGGGACTGCTTCTCGACAGCATCTCTTGCCATAAAGCCATGGCAAAATCTCGAGTCTTATCATTTCAAACCTCTGTTTTATTCACACATTATTAATATGAACACTGAGAGGTTCCCTTCATAAAAGAAGTTACAGTCGTATGCTTTCTCCGTTTTATCAGTTAAATACAGATTAATTAAAAATGGCCAAAAATTTCCGGGGCTTTCGAGAAAACGGATCCCTGGTCACAAACGAAACAAATAAGTTTCGTCACAGGTAGCCAAAGCTCCTATGGGAACCGTTAACACGACATTGCGTAACAGCGTTGTTATAAGACTTTGTATGGGAATATAACGATCGTGCAGAATAGTTCAAAATAAGGGGAAAAATAACAAAATCGACTTAACTTTTCCTGTTGTGAGTAAAACTTGCGTTTTTATGGCGTTTGGAGGCGTTTCACAACGATTCTAGCTAGTTTTAGCTCCTCTGTATTCCTCAGTCTCCATATATAATTCAGACCCATTACCTTTGTTATCTATAAATAGCTGTTTTAAATTTTAACGATTTCTTCTGAAAATGTATGTAGAAGACATACGAAACGTCAAGTCTTAATCAAAAAAATGTGCAAGTTTACCCGGACATGTTTAGCACTGTTGTTAGTCACTTCTGGAGATCTTTGTTGTTGCATACGAAACGCCAAGTTGTATACAGGTGGTATATAGCATGCGAAACTCATTTGTAACCGCTGTTTGTTTCCTATTTCTCCTTAAATTAAAATGGCCGAAAAGAAACAAGACTTTTAATTTAGGATGTTCCCTGGTCACCGCCCGGGCGTGGCATCAGAAAGCGCGCCAATTTTTTTTCTCAGGTAGACTGGAAATAGGAACGTGCAAGAGGAGAGGAAGTCTGGATACCGGCATAAATTATTGTCAATCAAAATGGCGTCTACTCCTGCGAGTAGCGAAATGGATCCTGAAGAAGATGCCGGCGGAATGAAGATCGACGTGCATAAGACGGGCCGAGCAGCCGAGTATCCAGACTTTGCAATTATTTGGTCATTTCTGGAGAACTTTAGACACCTCTTGCACTTTCCTGATCTATCTTTGGACGATTTAGAAGATGGGTTCAACAGCCATTCGCCGGAAAATGGTAATTGAAGGCTATTTATTTCATAGAGCTGCAACTTTCTGCAAAATCGGACGGATCGGTTTTATTTGTCCACAGATCACGGTGCCCTTGAAAGCCTTTGTTGCCTTGTGGTTTTGTTTTGAGCCAGTAAATGTCGACGTCTGTTGCAAACCCGCTTTTTTTCTCGTCCTCAAGGTTCAGCTTTTGTTGGATGCGCGAACAAAGCGCTTTTATGCCAGGCAGCTGCACAGTTTCACTCGAGTGTCAATTTCGACTTTCTTCGCGAATTTAGCTCAGATGGCTTCATAATCTATGGAGTTGCGCTCAAATCACTCCTTCATCCGTTTAAATTTTAGGGAAACTTGTTCTATTGCGTGCAAAGCTGGGAAGTAAATATGATGTCGAGACAGGGACTACAAAGCAACTTCTGTATAGAGATGAAAATCTCTCTAACGTTAGTTTACAATATGTATTTGACGCGAGTTTTCATTATTTAGTTTGCGCCAGACTTTTTTTGGTCCATAGCTTAAACGATGTTGTGGCAATTGCTTCTTAATGTTATCTTGAACGATTATCTTTTTAACATATGTGTTGTAATTGGATCTAAGCTAATGTTCAAGAAAGAGCAAACTTCGTGTCGCGTTTGTGTTCTCACCTTTCGTGACCTAATCTTAATAATAGCGCTTTCTTCAAGCTACTTTAATTAATATTTACACATGTATGTTGTTGATATTAATTTTTAACAAAGCCAAGTAGTTTTTTTTTAAACACTGAGGTCGTTTCAGTATTGTTTAAATTTATTTCTTAGGTAGCCTAGAATTTTTTGCCCTATAAACAGTGTTCAGAGTGTAATTTCCTTCAAAGTTTTAACATTCAGGTCAAGTCTATTAAGGAGAATTTGTAGGTTTACATCAGGGATGGAAGCTATTATGTCAGTGAGAATGCCTAAACTGTTCATTTAGAATTCACCTACAACAAGGTACTTGCTGAACTAGGCCATTCCAAAATTACACAGGGAACTGGGGCGAGTTTCAGATTTTAACCAATCGATATACTGACACCACCACATGAAAGATCACGTCGATAGTAGTCATTTGACAAGATTTGATGTTTTTATGGTAAAGTTGTGCACCTTGAAACATGGTTCAAAATCCATACAAACATCTCTAATGTTTTGACAGTATCCTCCAAAACCAGAGAAACTCTTCAATTCTTCATCAGTTCTGTGATAATGGAGGGAGGCACGGTAGCCTCATGGTTAGCGCGCTCGACTCTGGAGCGAGCGCTCCAGGTTTGATCCCTGGCCAGGGACATTGTGTTGTGTTCTTGGGCAAGACACTTTACTCTCACGGTGCCTCTCTTCACCCACGTGTATAAATGGGTGACGGCGAATTTAATGCTGGGGGTAACCCTGCGATGAACTAGCATCCCATCCAGGGTCGCTTCATGCTACAGAAACCGGGATAAGCTCCGGACTGATGGGCCACTTGGCCTGAATGCAGACTTTACCATCAGTTTCTGTGACAATGCAGGGCTGGAAATTAACACTCGCAAACTCGCAAAATGGGAGTGATTTTGATGAGCTGCCAGTGAGAAAAATATCCACTAGCAAACGTTTGTGAGTTAGAATCATCCATGTCTCCCAATCATTTGGAAAGAATTTGCTAATGATCTCACCAGTTTGCTAGTGGAAAAAATCTTACTAGCCAAACTTTGCAAGTGGACTGGAAAGTTAACTTCGAGCCCTGCAATGGTAAAATCCTGTTATTCACCAACTCTTTGAAAGAAAGTGAGATGAAAATGTCATATGTTAGCCCATTTTCAAGAGTATCACAGAAACCATTTAAGAGTTGCTATGGTTTTAGGACATGCTGTCTCAAAATTAGAGAGACTTTTATGGATTTTGAACCAACTTTAATGGTCTCTGTTCACCCTATTTGGCTAAAAGCATCAAACCTGGTCAAATGACTATTCTCAACGTAATCTTTCATGTGGTAGTGTCAGTTTATCAACTGGTTAAAATTTGAAACTCCTCCCAGTTCCCTGCACAATTTTGGAGTGGTCTATTCCTTTCTGCATTTAACACAAAGCTTGTCGCAGGGAGGCATGTTTCAAGGTCCAAACTGATCAGGGCGCGACAAAAGTGCTGTCCGGTAGCCCGGGGCTAGTGGAATGACTTGTCGGGCTAGCGTTTTCTTATCGTAGCTTGCCCGACGGGCAAGCACCGTTGGTCCTCTTTTCTGATGATAAATTGAGCTTTTATACCAAAAAGTGTATAGCAGAAAGCAACGTCTTGTGGTCAAGCTTAACAACATTGTTTGATTTGAGGTTGAAGTTAAACGAAAATCACATTCAGGAATCAAAATACTACGAACAATTAGTTTATATCTATGCTTGGTATCATTACTTGTATTTTGCATAATGAACTAAATCTGATTATTCTTTATAATTTCGGGCTAGTTCCTCAGACCTTCGGGCTAGTAACCTCAAGTAACAGCTTGCCCGAAGGGCGACCTCATCTTTTCATTTTCGTCTCACCCTGCTG
Source organism: Platygyra sinensis (assembly GCA_019787425.1). NCBI lineage: Eukaryota > Metazoa > Cnidaria > Anthozoa > Scleractinia > Merulinidae > Platygyra > Platygyra sinensis. Next base: position 25,635 of record JAHPZR010010951.1, on the reverse strand, counting down.
ATACTCTTTTATGTAACTTTATGGACCTTTTACCTACCTCATAATTATTTGTACAGTGTACCCTTATTCTATACTTCAGCATGTGAAATCCATTTGCTTTTACATACCTCCAGCCTGAAAAAAAGGGACATTTTTTGTAGAGCTAGTAGCCTACTTTCCATTATTTACATGTCACATGATTCAAAATAATGATCATTGTTTTGTAATTAGGTAAGGTACATGTATAATTTGCAATTCAAACCCTGCTCCTCACTAATGGGCAGACAAATTCTTGTTGTCTTTATGATTATATTTATAAGAGGATAGCCCAAGGAAGATATGCATGCTTACTGGTTTAAAATCATGTTTCTATTAAACAATTATATTATTAGCATGAGATTTCTATCTTGTAACTGATGAGGGTGCAGCTGGCATCAACAATCAAGCACAGAAATCAAGAGTGATTAATCTAATGGTTTTAGTAGAACTCTATTAGTAGTTTAAAACTTTATCTAAATGCACTGACACCTCTAAAACACAAGGTAGCGGCTGTGGGTTTGTTAACAAGCGCTTGTAGCTGCTCCACTCCACTCGTAGCCAATCAGAGAATGCAATTTGTGATAGAACACTAGTAGATTTATACTGAAACTCAATAGAAATACAAAACTAGCACGAACTTTTGATGCAATGGTAGCACAAACAAAAAGAATAATATTTACATTTTGATGATCAAAGTAAACAAGTTGTTTTCTTGTTTTTCTATCAGAATTTTCTAACATAAATAGAAAACATGTTCTTTATGTTTCCATCGAGTTACACATTGAGAACTTTGGGAGGACTTGAAAAAGTTGTGGAAACATTCTCCTGTTGGCCTGTGTTCCCACAGCATTTCTTGTTCTCCCAAACTTCCATTGTTTTGGGTTTTTATATCTCATTTACATGTACAATATTAAAGTATTTTTAGCTCTAGTAGAGACAATTTCATTAAAAACATACATGTCAAAATTATACACTTTCTTCGTTCTTACTGTATCTGCTTGCTCTTGTTTGTTCTTGAGGTGCAAAAATTCCTCTCTCAATATTCCACAACTTTATCATCTGATAACAGTTTTTTTGTATTGATAAATAATTATTGTTGCATACATTACATAAGCATTTCTTGTTCAAACTACAGGTAATGTTGATATGATAGCAGAGTTCTACAAGAAGCTTTTAAGACGTCTGGGCATCTCAGTAAATCCTGAAAAATGGGAGAAGTCATTGCTGAAGGTTTGCAATTATTGACTATTACCAATTTACCAAATTAATATGATTATGATTGAGTGAAGCACAGGACTTAATTTGTCATTGATTGTGTTTAATTTGTGTAATTTATAACTAAACACCAGCATACACTGGTTTGGTTTGGGCAGGATTGAGAATTACATGTATGATTCTCTTGTAATTCTTCTTAGTTGTTATTCTTAACCACTGGTGCTCCTTTTTGTAAATCATCAGTACAACAAATAATGGATGTTAATTATTTAACAAATGAAGAAGCCTGAGCTGTGTATTATACTGTGATAAAACACGACAGGCATTGGGGAACACAAGGGAAATGTAGAAAACATGAGCCAAAGGACAGTGTCTTGTACATTTCTTGAGTGTTCTCAAATGTCCGGAGTGTTTTATCACAGTAAAATACATGGTTTAGGCTTGTTCATAGCATCTAGTGAAAATCAATCATACTCAACCATAACAGGTGCTATCGGTTATCTCCCTTAATGACAACCCTGATTATATGACTACTGTACTTGAAGCTTTTACTTGTGTCACAAGAGCTTCTTTGACACCTCATGTTACTGGTACTTATAAGTTATGTGACAAATTATTAGTTGTCACGCAACTCTGTTTTGATCACATCTTAACATTATTGAAAACAGCTGGAACTTATATTGTTACACTCTTCTCTGTGACATCACTTCTTATAAAAACTGTTGTGATAGGAAATGAAAGCGTGTTTTATCTCAATGAAACATAATTTCTACTGAAGTTACATTCATACCGTCCTGTTCAATTTCATGTGCAGTATTAGCAAACTACAGACTTTGACTAGAAGTTGATGTTCTGGCATCCAAATTTATAAACATATATCAGAACCAAACTATTGTAGTAATCTCTGTGACTATAATATATATTTCGGGCTTTACAGATTTTTCTGGGTAATTATGTTTTGCTTGTTTTTAGGTTGCTAAAGAACACAGTTTAGACTGTGGTTGGGATTTGGAGCAATTTGGTTATGAGGAACTAAAGGTCTCATCCAAACTTGAGCTTTTTAAGGTCTGCATAATTTTATGTGCCCAGATAAAAAAAACACGCCTAGTTGAACTTAGGTTTTTCAGGTGCTAGGGGTATGAAGACTTTTGAAGAACAGAATTTCTATACTGCGATACTGTATGTACAAACAAGAAAGAAGAACATGAATAAAGAAAGCTAGGTTCTAATCTGATTAAAACCAAGAAGAATTGGAATTATACTCTCAAGAAGGTGCTGTAGACTTGTACTAACTCTATTTATTGAGTAGGTTATTAGTGATTTTCATGATTATTTCACTTTCACCTGTTTCCATTTGTACCCTGAGTTTTCTCTGATAAAGAGAACTTTACTCAGCCAATTTAGTAAAAATTAGTTCTCCACCTTGTTTACTTCTTTCAGTCTGGAATGTCAACGTGTACTGGTACATGTATAATTTTCATTTCTGCATTGTTAAGACTGTGTAAACTTTGGAGCATTCTGACTGTTTGATGTTTTGAGAATCAATCTCATGGCCTCATTTGGAGGTTGAAGAATCCCTAATTTTAGCTACAAATCCCTAATCTTAGCTACAAATTAATAGATCAGTTTTTTTTTCTCTTACAATCTTTAGCTACTTTTGGAATGTCAGTTTGATCAGAATGATAAACTCAAGAGTTCTGTGAATAAAAGCTTTGATGCAGATGAATTGCGAATGCAGCCTATTGGACGAGATCTGGATGGGTTCATTTACTGGTACCATGAGGTTAGACTGTTTCCATTTGTTATAAGCATATTAAATCTAATATACTTGTTCTATCAACAATGCCATTCTCTTATTGGCTATGTTAATCACTATTCTGTTGTAGATGGTGACTAGCCTAGCAATGTGGGGCTGTCAACAAAATGGCAGCCACTTCTTTGGATTTTTTAAGTGTCTGACCAGAGGATTTAGATAGAGTTTTGAATGACTACTAGATTTATACAAAGTTTACAGGATGCTGGTGGGGTCTGCAGTAGACAAAATGCACAGAAGCACTTCATAAATATAGGTTGCCCCTTCCATTGCTGTCCACATTTTGTTAACTGGATTATCTCAATGACTTGGTGTAGGATTCATCAAATGGTGTGCGGCTGTATACCACAGAAGAAGATGAAGTTAGTTGTGAATCATGGAGATTGTTAGCAAGGTGAGTAAACTACTGACAGTTGCCATGCAAGCAACTACATGTCCATGTACTGGGTGGGGGCCTACTTAACAAAGTTTAATACAGTGAGGCTCTGCCCCGAGGTCCAACCCCTTACCCTTTTATATACCATTTTGGTAGAAAAGGTACCCTTTTTATATACCTTTTATTGAAAAAAGGTACCCCTTTTACATACCTACTTTAGGAGGTCTTGTTCTAATTTTCATGTACATGTAGTGCTTAATAAATAAACTGATACAGCCGTAAGGGGCATCTATTTGAAATATTATAATTAAAAGTCCTTTTAAATACCGAAATGCCCGATTTCCCTACCCTTTTATATACCTCAACTTGTGAGATCCCTATCCTTATATATATCTGAAGCCTGATAAAGATACCCCTTTCGGGCAGAGCCTCCCCATAAAGGCCATTATATGGAGTCCCCCCCCCCCCCGAATGTAGGCTCCAGGGTTAGAAAAAACTTGAAGTTTAGGTTTCCCTTTGCATAAAGCAGCTCTCATATTTAGCTTGCACTGGGGAAGTAATTTCATTTAGTTGAAAGACAACTTGCCAGGCAGGAAAACCTACTTGTTCTTGGCAGGCATAATTTTTCCCATATTTCAGGGGAACAGAGGCAAAAGCGAGGTGAGCGTGAAGAGCGAGTTGCAAACCCTGAAGCTGATTGTGAAAAATAGGCAAATGCATGGAGCACATGCAGGGTTGTCACAGGCCAGGAAATGGTCAGGGGAAAATCAACCTTCATCCTGGTCCTGACCAGGGAAAAGGCAGAGAATTTTATTTTGAGTCAAGAAAAATTGACTTTTTAAAGAAAAGTCAGGGAAATTGACAGAAATAATTTAACACAGCTGAATTAATATCATTCTTGGTTGTGCAAAGCATTCAAGGGGTTACTGTGATCTCAAACAATGCGCAATGCTTTTCCTTAATGAAGAAGGAAAATGTGTTGTTAATAAAAGGGTGGCAACGATGGCTGGAAGGGGAGGCATTTTGTATTTATTTGTTCACTGAAATTTTATTTTTATCAGGGAAAATTCAGGGAATTTGAAAAGTGATGTATCGCTCTGTGATAACCATGTATAGACAGGTCCTCTTTTCTGCCAAGTAATGAAAGAATTTGCATTATGAATTTTTTTTTTGTAATCTCACTGTTTTGTTTTTTCTTAGTGAGACCGATGAACTGGTTGAAGTTGTTGACTACCTTGAGACAAAGTCAGTGGTGAACCCCAAAGAAATAGCTCTTGCTAAAAGAGAGGAAATGAAAAAGAAGGGAGAGATAAAGAGCCCTGGAAAAAAGCCAGGAAGGAAAAGTGGGTTAAATTCCAATAAATTTCACCATCATAGAGAAAAAATGGTGTGCAAAGTGCCATCACATTTCATCTCCACTCATTACCATAAGAATTAAGTCTCACGTTAAAGCCGCTCCCCCCCCCCCGGTTATAAGTCCTCTCACCCCAGATGTATGCCCTTTTATTTGCTAACAAAGATACTGTTCCGAATACACAGTGTAAGCCTCCGGGATGTAAGTCTATCTAATATATAAATTGATAACGTTACAGCTTGTAGTTGTCTTACTTTCGTTCTGTTCTGTTCCAGTTGTTCCAGTCACATTTAGTGTTTTATATACTTAGATGTTTTTGAAATATCTTCTCCTTTTAGAGTGGTTTTCATTTGATTGTCAAAAAGTAATTGGTTTTGCACTTTCTACGCTATATGATTGGCTTAAAAAATTCGCGCCACTTGTTCATCCAATTAGAAGTACAACCAAAACCAATCGTGACGCGTTTGCATGCATTTTCCCGCGCTTTGCGTCAGCTACCTGTAATTGCTTTGAGTCTTGATTCACTGTATTGTCTGTGTTCTTTGTGACAAGCTAGGGTAATTACTTTGGTTTTGTTTTTACGACTGTCAATTGAAAACCGCTCTATTGTGGCCCATAATATAATTATTTATACAGGGCATCTGACAGGATGCGGTGGTGCGGATCGGCATAATTCGCCTACTTCTGCATCCTCCGCATCCTTGGTGCATTTTTCCGCATAAAACTAGAAAATTGCTACATATAAGTGAGAAAGCAACTGCTTACCATCCTCAGAAAAAAAATAGCAAAGAATTTGATCATTTTGAAGAAGTTATTCACCCAAAACAGCGACCAAAACACGCTTTTTTTGTTCGCAAACAATTTTAAACCCCCAGGCGTTCCATGCACCTTCTGTTGTTGGGCCTGGGTTCTAGTTTTTGGACTTCCGGTATTCGGTTTTCCTTGTCCGATTTAATGCCTGGTTGCTAATTTTCGGAAAAAAAAACTATGGAAAAACTGCGTTGAACGAAGAAATACGTACCAGTCCACGAATGGCAGCAAATGGTCAAACATGTCATGAAGGAGTTAAATTCTTGGTAAGAAGTTCACGTGTATTTTATATGTTTGAAAAAGCCAAGGGAACAACTTTATTAGTTTTAGAAATTTGCGCATATTCTGGCGTCTTTTCCGCATAATCGTCACTTTCTTCCGCATAATACTGCGGAAAATTTCCGCATAATTTTCCATTTTTTTCCGCACCCTATCAAATGGCCTGTAAATATAATAGTTATAATTGCAATTTAGTTCTAAATGTAATGGTATGTTACATGTAGCTTTAATTCATTTCTCAGATACATTTTATCTCGTCATTTTGAAACATTTTTTCTGCTTACATGCTCTACTCCACTCCCACATAAAGCTCACTCCTTGACATGTACATCTACAAGCCCACCCAAAACCCCTTATGTAGTTCTATAAGCCCAGGGCTTTAACTTGGGATTTTACAGTATACAGCTGTTTCAATGAAGGTTGTCAGTTACGAACGTGGAAAAGCTTACGCGACAATGTTGAAAGTTATTATGGGTAATGGTGCTTTTACGGTTGTTTGATTGAACCTCAAGGTGTTGCAGTGTGTTGAAAGGAAAAAGCACAAAAATGTGTATTCGTTCTTTCTCGTTCCTTGTTACTGAATCACTTTGAAACTCGATCAAGTAAAGTCTAACTCTTACTACCCATAATACCAATCGGCATTGTCGCGTACGCTTTTACACCTTTGTGCGACAACCTTTATTGAAACAGCTGTATGTATTTATGTGCTGTGTTTAAGGGGTCTATTATATAGAAATAACAAGGTCACCTCCTGCCTCGCTGCCATTCAGAGGCCTGGTGACTGAGCAGACAACCGTAAAATGGTCTCTCGCTGACCCTTCCTTTGTACCTTGAATTCTGTAGGCAAAAAGAAGGAAAAAGTCGCAGAAGAAGACTATGATGATGACAACCCATGTGCAAGATGTTTTTCAAATGTCAGACCAGATTCAGTAAGTTAATTATAAGTTTGTTTGATTTGAGGACAGAGCTTAATGTAGAAAGAGAGGTCGTGACCCAATAAAAACCTTACTGTAAAAGGACCTATGGGCCTATAGTAATAAGGAGGACAGTAGTATCAAGGAAATTACTATTAATTATCCTCAAGCTGGTTTGGCATAGTGCTTTTTTTCGCGTATTTCGGTATAACTGCTGTCAGTGAAGTTTAAATCAATTTAATGCCATATTTATGAACTTGAATTACATGTAAGCGCTATTCACAGTAAAGCTCTTAATATCACAATTTTCCCACAGATTCTTCTCTGTGACAAGTGTGACGCTGCTTATCACACAGCTTGCCTTCGTCCCCCTCTGCTTACTGTGCCACAGGGAGACTGGTTCTGCCCTTTCTGTCAACAGGTAACTTTCACTTTTTAGGTTAATAGCTTGCAAAACCTTTCACACTGAGGGTGCGATTATTTTCTAATTGGTTAGCAGGTACAATGATTTTTCATCTAGGAACTTGGTAAAGGATGACTCACAAAGAAGCTGAACAACACTTTCTATAATTTTTTCAAAATAAAAAAAAAAGCCTCAAAAGAAGGTGTGGATAGGAATTGGGAGTCTCAGGCCCTGGCCACGGTACGTCAGGGAAATTTGAAAAACAAATTTATTGCTACTTTAAGACCTACCATCCACACTAATCCGTCACGAAAACGAAGCTTTTCGAAAACGCTCTTCAAACCAGAGGAATTAAAAGCGTCGGGTTTACGTTTTAGTGTGGTTAAAAAAGAAGCATTTTCGAAACGGAGCTTTTCAGGAACTATGATGTCACGATAATCACGTGATTTCCCAGACTTAGTTTCCCTCAAACACAAATCCAAAATGACTGGTGATTGCAACCTTGTTCCCAGGTTCTCTAATCTTACCACCTCCTGGAGTGTGCAGTGGCGGTAAGATGAGAGACCCGTGGGAACGAGGTTGCGGTGATTGTTGCGTTATCAAATTCCTGTGGTGTAGTGTGGACAAAAAACATTTGATGCATTTAAAACGCCGTTGACAAATTTCTCCGGCGTAATGTGAATGGTTATATCTTCGTGATTTCTTAATAACTATTTTAACAAACCTTCAGCCTATTTTCGAGCAATCAGTAAACTTTTAAGATCTCTTTTCTCAGCTATGATTAAAAAACCTGTCATTTCTCGACCAATTCTCAGCTATCATTTAAATTGTTACCCCATTAGCTCTTTTCGCAGTTATCAGCGGTCTGACATGCAAACGAGGTGAAAGGATCAATTCTGCTTTGTATTGACCCTTTAGCCTCGTTTGTGTGCCTTTCTAAACAAAGGAATATTTGACAGCAGGCTCAACTCCAATAACAGCTATTGGACGGCTAAAACAATTCCATTTATTTATTTGTTTTTCGTTTATTTCCAGTTGGCATTGTTAGATATTTTAAAGGAGAGGAAGACACGGATAGCAGCCCGGATGAAATTGCGACAGAGGCAAGCGAAAAGGTGAAAAAAAAAAGCGTGACGCAATTACATGTAAATTAGGTATAAAATTAAAATTGTCGTTAATGTTATGAATATGCTGTATTTAGTTAAAATGTCTCCGTTGAGCAGCAACTCTTTAAACTGTGAAATTTTAGGCAAGCCTTTCACGAGCATTAAAATTAATTTATTTATAAGATTCTGGGTTATTGTTGTGTTCAATAGACCATTTTACAGTTGTCGGCTTAGTGACCTGGCCTCCGAATGGCAAGCGAGGCTGGAGATGACCTTGTTTTGATACAGACCTCACTACTTTTATTGTGTAAATCAACTTGTTCTTATGCTAACTAGTTTGCATTTAAATAAGAAAAGCAGAGAGGTCTGTATCAAAACAAGTTCACCTTCAGCCTCGCTTGCATTCATGGCCAGGTAACTAAGCACACAACTGTAAAATGGTCTATTCTGGCAAATCTTCTTTTCTCTTGTGCGAGGATGTCTTGCATTTTCGCCTTGCGCAACGTGATCATCATTCTTTCATGACAGGTTTAATAAAATCGAAGACAGAAAGCTTTTTACTGCTGCAATAGTTTATTCAACATTTCTAGTTAGTGTGATTAGCTCTAACTGTCAGCCGTTTCAGCGATATTGGTAGCCCACGTAATTGTGACCGAAAACGAGACTGGAACAATCCAAGACCTTACCTTCTTAATTTACTTACATGCAGTTCTGTATAGGGGAATTCATGCTAACGTCATTGTTTACAATTTTGCTCATTTCCATACAACTTTGCGTACAGAACAAAACATGTTAGATATGAATTGACTTCAGGCAGCTAAAGAGCTAGTAAAACTTAATACGTGGTGAAATTCTTAGCTCTTTGTGTGTAATATTGAAAGAGAAATTGTCTTGCAAAAACTGCAAAATTTCTGGGTGGCAAAAGCGCTAATGAGCTCATACATTCTTTGTAGAATTTTGATTTTTTTAAACCCGTGTAGCACAAAAAGTATTCAGTACAACAGGCTCATATTCATTGGCAGAGTTAATCGCACTATGACCCTTCCATATTCAGAAATATTTTATTTGTAGCTCCATCAAAATACTGAATTGCTCTTGTTAATGATGCAAATATTGTAAACAAGGATTCCCCTATTTGGGGTCATTAATTAACCGCTCGGATGTAAAAACCGGTACACTTTCGTTCATAGCGACAAAGGGCGTATGCTAGTTTCTTGTTATCCTGATTTTCAGACGTCAGAGGTCGTTAACGGCCTCTGGGTCGCTACCCCTATCTCCCTCTCCCGTCGGGAGAGGGGGTCAGGAGTTCTTCCAAAGATTATTTTCACGAAAATCAACCAGAGAGTAGCTGTTATCTTCAGTAGAAAAATTATGCAGAGGTTGCAATGTGTTTAAACAAAGATATGTAGTTTATGTGATGTTTATATGATGTTTATAGTATTTAAAACAATATTTCTTTTCTATTGAAGATCTTCGTGAAGTAGATTGCACTTATTTTCAAAAGGAATAAAATGGAAGTTATCAGTGTTGTGGAGTGTTTTAAGTCGTTCACTAATAACTTTCGAACCTTCTTTTTCTTGAACATTTCTCTTTTTGTATTTTCTGCATTTAGACAGAACGTTTTCATTTCAGCTGCCTTTATCATCTAAAATTTCCGAGTGAAAACTTGCGTGCTATCAGGGCAGGTGTTCCTTTCGTTTTCGGAAAGAACGCCAGACTGCCGGTCCAGGAAAAATACATGTTTGTTAGAACAGGCGGACGAAAGATGTGCAGTTTATGTGGAACTGATTGTTTATTTATATGTCTGTGTTTTTAAATATTTTTATATTTTAAAATACCAGTGCTTTCATAGAACGTTAGCCCTGTCGAAGCGCGCAAAAATTAATGAACTTAGTTGAGGATTAAAAAAACAAATTTCCGCCGCTCGAGGGGCCTCAAAATGAGTGAAATTAAACGATGTCAGAGAAAAAAATATTAAGCCGAGCTAGATACGAATGTCTACAGTTTCTTTTGATTTAGTAACAAGTAAAAGATTATCTTACACATGGAATTAGAACTACCGCGGATTCGTTCCCTATGTAGTTTGAAGGGTGATGTATCCAGTCGTCGGCACAGTTGTCAATCAATCTGACAACTGTTTCATATAAACTGGAGTCGCTCTGAGCCTGTTGAGTGGCACATAATCCACCATGTATTGGGTGGTTATGTGTGGCAGGTCAACGGCTGTGTACTTTATTGATCGAAGTAAAGCTGATCGGCTGTACGTTGATATTTAGTCATTTCTCGCCACAATTATGGTATATGTCGTTTCGTTGCACTTGAGAAAAATGGTCTATTTCCTCGGGTAGTGGTACTTTTGAAGTTGTTTTAGTGTGCGCATGTCACAATACGATCGTTAGCTTGTTTAGGAAATAAAAAACTGCACAGATGCTGACTTTCTATTACGCATGCGCAGTAAGTTTTTTTGTAACCAACTTGTTTACTTATATCTTTCAGGTTGGGTTTTGCCGGTATTGACTTGAGTAACATCTTGCAGGTATGTTATCCCATTATCTATGTATGGTCTAAAAATCTATTATTTTAAAACATGTATTTATTCTTTACTCAGACAGTGACGTGTTTCACACCTTCATTCGCAGCACGATATTTTTTGCAGTATGTGTGTGCGTGCTGGAGGGGGGAAAGGAGGTGTTTGAGCAAATAGCTTGAGTCACATCTTTTAGTTTACTTTTGTCGTGAGGTGTCATGCCACGTGATATAACCTAATATGGTCTTTTTGACCCATTTGTGTATTGCGTGACATGTCAGCAAAGAAACCGTCGTTTTCCTCATCGAGTATGAAGAGAGGGTCTATAATGCTCAAGTATAAATTTTATTGCCGTCTTCTTGTTTGGAGCTCGTGAAAGAGGATTAGTTCGTTTCTATTAGCGCATATCGTATAAGTTCGGCGAAATATAGCGTGACCTGGCTCCTTGAACTTGGCGTTACACAGGCGTAACCGGGCCCTTTGGTTTGTCATTAGCGTGACCTACATGTGAGCTCTTCGGGAACTCTTAAGCATGGCGAGGCGTTAGGGGCCCTAACTTATCTTTATCAAGAGGCGCAAAAGCTACAGCCGATAAACTGTGAAACGATTTCTGGGCAAGACCACGCGAATTTTATGTCAGGAATCACTTAACGAGGCTGATCGTCAGAGTTTATTTTGTACAGTTTTGACTTACCGTGGGGCTTCCTAATATTTCGAGTTTACTTTTGTGCAGCCCTAGCTATTACCCTGTCGTGACTAATGTGACAAACTTGACATTTTACTACTTGTGTTTGCTTTTGTTTTAGCAAAGAGCATTTTGTGAGATCGGAAAGGAGTCCGGGTGTCCCACTTTTGATGCCGGGAAAAAATCAATCCTCTTTGGACTCCCACTTTTCAATTTCTGGCTCAATGCTTGATTCTCAGTATTTACGTGAGATGTTAGGCCTTCACTCATACTTACGCCGCAGTGAAAACCAGTTTTCATTTCTTTTTCTCCGTCTTCTGTAGAGAACATCTGACGATGAAGAAGACCAAGGAATTAGACGGTCTGGCCGCTCTAGGAAAAACGTCGACTACACATTCAAGGAATTTGAAGACGACATTACATCAGCCGTGGAAAACGACAAGAAGAGATTCAAAGGAGAGGAGGTTAATGGAGAGGAACAGCACTTACTTTACTCCAAGCCTGCGTACGAAACGGGTAACTTCCTTAAGATGGGACTACAGAATACCCGCAGATCCCGCAGACTAATGGACCTTGATTACGAAAGTGACTCGGAGTCTAGAACGAGTGGGTATGAGTACGAGGGAAATTCAGATGAAGATGGTCAGCGGACATCCACGCGGACATCTCGTCTTCGAAAGACGCGAAGGATTATTGATGAAGACGACGAAGAAAACGATGGTGGCGACTTGAACGAAGAGCTGTCGATTGCTACCGAAGGTGGGAAAGAAAAGGAAGAGACAAATAATTCAAACAGCGAGCAGCCTAGTACTTCAAAATCACAGGAACATAAAGGAGACGATAACGAAACGGTAGAGAATTCCAACAGTGAAGAACAGAAAACTGGCGGAGACGGCAAAGAAGCGAAAAACGGTGGAGACAGCAATAACAAGGACGAGAAAATTACGAATCCAGGGGCTAAAACAGAAGCTGAAAAGACTTCTCAACCTCAAAACAAAGCTCCTCCAGGCAACAAAATCCATCCGCATTCGCGTATTGCTTCTGTGGCACCAGTGGCTCGCAATCCACCAGTTGCTGACATGAATAACTACAGGAACCCTGCGAACTACCCACCGGAAGGCGTGTTCCCCAATCCTCCGAATTTTGAAATGTTCAAGCCGCAGTATCCTGTGAAGCAGTCGCCAAATTACGTCGCGTCAAATTTTGGAGGCGTTAATTTAACTCAGACGCCAAACATTACGGGAAATAACTTTACGGTCAGCAATTCGGGAAATATAAATATTTCACCCAGCAATGTTCCGGATATTGCTCAAGGCGGACCTACCTTTCCGGGAGGTCAAGGGGTTGTAACTCCAAATACCAGGACAAATTTCGGAGGAACTACTATTCCAGGGCCCAGTCCGATCGCGCCTAGCTTTCCAGGTACCGATCCTAATTTCCCAGGTACAAACCTAGGAGGACAGAATATCCCTGGGACAAATTTTGGTGGACCCTTCTCTGGGGGACTTAACAACGTAGGAACAAATTTCGGAGGAACGAATTTTGGTGGAGCTAACGCAACTGGGACCGGCGTAGGAGGTTTTGGTGTCATGAAAAGTCCAACTCAAAATGTACCTGGTTCGTTTTGGGGACCCCAGAGTGACTTAAATAACATGTATAGCTATCAAGGATTTCCATCTTCAGCGGGAGGGGCATCGGCTCCCGTCGGTAGTCCCACGAACAACCAGACTTTACCACCACCGTACCCCTCTGCGGCCAGGTTTGCGAATACCAACCAGTACGCAAACTTTAACCAACAGTATCAAGGAAATTCTAACATGCAGAACAATTATGGAGCATCACAACAGAGTGGGTTTTTTGCTAGCACGCCTCAACAGCCACCGCCACCTTATCCTTCAGGCAATTCATTAAATGCGAACTTCTACTCGAACAGTACTCCAGAAGGTAACCTTGCGGGTAACCAGTGGACTTATCCCGAGGGATATGGGTATTATCCCGGTCAGGGAAATACCGCGGGGCAGAATTTTTAGATCAAATTTGCTCCCTGGTCACAACAATTGAATCTGTTTAGTTCTACGTAGTTAAATAATTGGACAAAACACAATCCCGAGAAAATACAAGCCTTAACACAGCATCCCGTGACGGTTAACATTAGGTTGCTTTTCAGGCAATTGAATTGTTAAAATTAAACAAGTTTTAGCAAACCGTTGTTAACTTTAGAGAGCTTAAACAGATTCTGTTGTTGATTGTGTGAACGTGGTATTTAGAGCGATTTTTCGGTGATTTTTTTCGCAAATTGTTTTTAAGGAAGAACTAGTAACAAGGAACAGAGAATCGTCAAAAGTAGGATTAAAAATTGAAAAGGAACGGGGAAGTCTTGATCTGGCTAGCAAGCGAATGAGGGTCGTAAAATATCCAAAGTGCAAGAAATTAAGGCCCGCTAAATTTGTATATCTTCGTTGTAGAGGGCGATTTAATGCCAAAGGATATGAAAGATGAAAATTTTGGAAAGAGAGCGCGTTGTGCTCCCCCACAATCGTCTAAGTCATGAGAATAGGGGTTAGCTCACAGAGGAAGCTTGGCTGGTTAAGCTAGAGAAGTTTCTGTTCAGTTCGTAACGAAGTTGCAAGATAAAGATTTTCTCATCGGAAACCAGTATTAAATATGGGCGTCGATCTGTTCGCATACACCTTTATGTGTATATTGAATTTAGCTGGAAAGCGATTTTGTCACGCAAGGTCATACTTGCATTGTCACGTAAGGTCACATTGTTTGAGGTGTTTCCAGCCATCTTGAAAAACGCCTTTACTGATTTTCAAATTAAACCTAATTAGCGAACGGAGATACCTTTTGAGCATTCCTCACCGTGCGGGAAACTGAAATTCCTTTTTTGTGTGACACTGTTTCGATTGTGTATTACGTTTAAACTCTATTTGACACAATCGCCTAAAATTGCGTGACAAAGTTCCTCAAAAAGTGTGCGCGAGTTGGAAAGTGAGTGTGGAAGTTTGTTAACTAGATCCATATACCATTTTCTTAAACTCACTCGAATGTTCGCATCAGGTTTTGTGAACAGAAGAGCATTTTTCGATTTTTTTAGGGAAAAAAAGAAATCTAACAAATGTTAAGCAACGTTATAACAGTGTTCGTATTCACCAAGTTATCCAAAATATTAAAGCGTTCTTTATATAATCAATTTTATATGTGTACATACTGACATTAGTTGCATGCGGGCTTTTTTCATCGATTTGGTTTTTTCATTTTCACTTCGTTACGAATAACTCGTTTGCCTGCTGTTCTATCAAGATCTATACAAAATTGTTAGAACTATTCATCATGCTAACCAATAAATTTAAAAAATCATTTCCAAATCAATCCACGAACATGCTATGTTTTTTTTTTCGTTCATTATAAACCTTGTTTCAATCTACTTCATGTGGGTAACAATTTACCCCAAGTTGGAGCATTTTTAATTCTCCCGTCCGACTAACATACATAAGTTCCGAGAAACTGCTAATATATCAAGAAAATATCTTCTAGTTAACAACTATTTATTATCACTACCTCTTTGTTTAAAAATGTTTTATTCCAAAGATTGTAATGAGATGTTCATCACTTTTGAGAATAAATTGATTTTAGTTCCTAGCTTGATTCCGATAATTATTATAGGTCAACACGAACATACATTATTGAAAAGATGGCCATTTTTTATTTTTTGTGACTAATATAATGTAAATAGTGGTGTTTCGGTTGTTGCCATATTCCAGCAACCTGTATATCTATCTTGTGGAAATAAAGGATTCGAAGGCTTCATAATAAAATGAAATATGACGGGAATCATGTTGTAGCAGTCGTAAACTAGTTAAACTATCTCCAAGGGCTGTGCCCAAGCGGACGGCCACAAGGCGGGGGTAAACGTGAGGGCTGTTTTGACGTCGCTTAGCACAGTCTTTCAGCCAATATCTCGGTCACGTTTCAAGCAACGCTAAATTCCTCTGCTTATTTCATTAACCACGGTTTGGCGGTTTTGGGTAAATTTTTGGGTGATTTTTGGGTATTTTGGGAAAGAGATATTTTTTCTGGAAGGATAGGTCAAATTGTGGAAAATATGAAATGTTGAAGATTTGATGGATTT